>JAULBW010008919.1:0-13671 GCA_032358265.1 Vaucheria bursata
AGTCAACACAGAAGCTCTAGCAAGTAATAAAACATGCCGAATTGCATTTTACTCTTGCTCTTTGTTTGGTCCTAACAGTTTCATAGTGCATCAAATTGAGAGTAGGATCTCTTCCTATGTACTGAGTTTAGTTATTTATAATTAACTTTATTAAGATATATATATAATATTATGAAGTGTTTTGGAGTTAACTGTTGTTTGATTTTTGAGATTAGAAAAACAGTTCAGAATGTTATGCATTAGCAGTTACAGAAATTGCTGAGCCAACTTGAAAAGGCTAACAATACAATCAACAAGTTCTACAAAAAAATGATGAGATCAATCAAGCATTGAGAGATGATTAACAAATTCTTATTATCCAGCAAGTCAGTTATAGAGAGAATCCTCAGCAAAGAGAACTGAAGGTTGATACATTGATTCAGTTCTTTGGAAATAAAGAACAGACTGAGACTTTTCTGGCTCAACTATAAAAAAAACGTTAATATCCAAGAGTCTCATTTTCCAGATAACCATTTCAAAATCTTGTTTACAGTAAACTACATAAAAAGGGATGGCTTTTAACTGGCCCCTTCCCTATTTGGACTTAAACCATGGTGCTTTATATGGTTGTGATCATTTCATCAAAAATTTCAAGATTACCTTTGATGACATAAATCGACCACAACAAGCAGCTAGGGAGCTGTTTAGAGTTAAAGCAGGGTTGTCATCCCATGGTATCCTATAATGCAGATTTTCGATGTCTGAGCCTAGAATTCAACTGGTCTGATTCCACTGTACTCCTGAACATGCTTGGTAAAGGCTTAAGTAGGGAGATTAAACGAGCCTTGAGTAGTTATGAGCATCCTAAATCATTGTCTGAAGTCTATAAGCTGGTATCCTGTATCCACAATAGATACTCCAAGTTTTGTCAGGAGTTTTACCACACTTCTCAGCCTTTTGTTCATCCTACTCCTATAATTAAAGACAGAGTTGAAGACATGATTATTGACAATATGAAACTTTATGGATCTCTGAGTGCTACTGAACAATAAAGATATTTTAAGAATAATCTTTGTTTGTACTGTGGCAATGTAAGGCATATGTTAGGAATTAACTTCCTATACTGCTAATTCTGTTTGTAGCTGCAGTACAATTTAGGAAGATTTGTGCAACTACACAATTCAAAAGGATTTGTATAATTCCAGATTTAAGGAGAGTCACATCAGTAGAAGTTCAAGAAGAGTCACATAAGTTGAAGTTTAAGGAGAGTCATATATTCTGAATAATCAGCTTACATATATTTTTGTGTTGATATAATGTCCTCACTTCTATCAGTACAATAATTAAATGCAATATATTTCCTCTTGCATCTTGACCATTGTGTTCATAATAGTTTGATAGAAGCATAGTGTTGCAATTGCAACCTAATTCCATTTCTGGTACATCTGTTTTTGTCTTCCGCTCCTGGTTTTGTTTTTCCGGTGTAGCACTTGGAGTTTCTGTTGTCTGGCATTCTTTCCTTTGTTATTTAGTGCCTCTCAGCCATCTAGTCTCTGGACTTTTGTGCTGTCTGTTTTTCCATTTTTTAAAGCTTTTCTGATTAGATTTTCAAGCCAACTTCCTTTGCTGGACTTTGTATTCAGCATCTAGCCCTGGCACTGCTCTTCTAAGCTTTACACCTTTGTTTTGAGCTACTCTACAGTTGAACAACTTGTTTGATTGTTAGTTGTTTGTATTCAGACCTTAACAATTTGATTGTAGTTTAGAAACCTTTTGAAACATCAAGACTTTGGTTTGTAGGTTAGGTATACTAAAGACTCTTGCAATTTAGGGCCTCATCACCACTTGACTTTCAACCATTGTCTGACAAATCTGTTAATCTTAGGTACAAAAGGCCAGAAAGAATTGTTGAGAGGGGGTGACCGTTGAGTAACCCTAATTGAGCACCTTGCCAAATGAAAAGTCTTAAGTTTTAAAGAAGGTTTCTGAGTAAAAATTAAATTATAAGTTAAGTACGTCACAGCAGTTAACACCTGATCAGATTATGCAGCTGTGGACTCAGTTAGAGACAGTTAATCGAGAAATTACTACTTTGAGAGCTCAAGTACAAGCTCAGTAGGAAGTTCAAGCCCAAGCTTCCCCATCTCTGGCTTTTCTGTCTTCAAGTCCATCAATTAAGGAACCTTGTGTAAATCTGCCTGACCCCTTCTATGGAGATAAAGATAAGAGCAAAGTCTTCTTGGCTCAGTTGAATATATTGTTCCAGTTACAGAGGTCAAGATTTGGAGATGATCAGTCTAAGGTACTTTTTGCTTTAAGCTATATGAAGGGTACTGCTTTTAACTGGGAATTACCATATCTGCAAGCAGATCATGAACTGGTATCAAATTATCAGCAATTTGAGGATGCATTCAAAGTCACTTGGAGATGTGAATCAATCTTGACAAGCTGCTAGGGAACTTTTAGATCTGAATCAAGGTTGTTGCTCTGCAGTGGATTATATTTCTGATTTTCAGTGCTTAAGTATTGAACTAGGATGGGAACATTCATTACCTTTGATCAAAATGTTTGGCAAAGGTTTAAGCAAATAGATCAAACAGGCTCTTTGTAATTTCAATTGTCCAACTTGCCTAGGTGATTTCTATGCATTGGTTGCACAAATTGACAACCGGCATATTGAGTTTCGACAGGAATATGCCAGTAATTCCCGACCCTATACACAGACTACAACTCCTAATGTTAACAATGGAGTACAAGACATGGTTATTGGTACTATGCAACGTTGTGGTTGGCTCACTGCTGAGGAACATCAGCATAGGTTGAATGAAAATCTATGTTTGTACTGCGGTGTAGCTGGACATGTTATTGCTTTGTGTCCTAAACGTCATGCAGGCCGTCATAGAGCATCAACAGATCCGCGTTTGATTGGTACCACATCAATTATTGGTAAGCCTCGTTTATATCTATGCACTAAGTTAGTAATGGGAGGAAAAACTGTCACCAATTTGAATGCTTTGGTTGATTTTGCTGCTGATTTGTCACTAGTAGATGAGAATTTACTTCATGGCCTTGATATTTCATATGAAGGTTTAGACATGCCTATGACCTTTGAGAGTGTTGAGGGTCATCCACTATCGGGAGGAATGATTAAACATTTTGTCATATTGGAGTTTTAAAGTAAAGATACTACATTTTGTCATCAGTTTTATGTACTACCATCTTTGGTATCAACAATTGTTTTGGGGATGGACTGGTTGTGTAAATATGACCCGGTGATCAATTGGTCTACCTTAACTATTGATATGAGGCAACCTAGAAAAGAAGATGTTCTGCAAACTTGTACTCCCAAAGACCAAGGGAAAAATATTAACAACTATCCAGTTGAAGATAATCATGCAGAATATCACACAGTTATTGATGAATCTGTTCCTGACATGGACAGTATCCTGGCTCACTTACCACCTCAATACCATGAATATGTTTTGGTAATTTCTGCCCAATTAGCTGATGTGTTACTGGAGCACCGGAAATTTGACATTGGTATCAACATTTAGGAGGGCAAGAAAGTGCCTTGGGAGCCGATATATCCATTGTCTGATCCTGAACTAATGGCACTTTGGGAGTATTTGGATGAGCAGTTGAAAAAAGGATTCAGTTATTCATCTCAGTCTCCAGCAGGTGCGTGTCAGGAACTGAATATTCAAACGTGTCAATGGAAAAAGGTCAGAACGAACCAGGCAAAAGTATAAACAGAACAAGGACAGAATTCTAATTTTTTATGAGGAGTTTTAGCGCAAACAAGTAATGATTATTAGGAAACACGTACTATTTAATGTTGCTGTTTCTGCCATTGAGCAGAAACAAAATGTAAAATAAACTACACAAATCAAGTCAAAATATACTAACACCCGGACTACTACTGCTACTATTATCAATATAGTACTAGTTGTGAATATTTACTACAAAACATACAACAATGAATTTCTCCCAGTACTGAGAGAGTTGAGAACCATTGCTTGATTCAAACCCGTGCAACTATATCTAATTAAGTCCGAACAATTACCCTGTATTAAAAATGACCAAAACAACAATGAAACTTTGTTTTCTATCTGTTTCTTTTTTGAATTGTACCAAATTATATGTGCCTATCAACTCAATTTTTAAAAATATTTGAGATTTCAAAAATGATACAACACTTCATGAATTAAAGGTAAGGCATACCTTTTTTAACTGTAACCTCATTCAAACCACAATAATCAACTACTGGACATAGTTTTTCACTCTTCTAAACAAAGAAAATAAATGCACCAGCAGGAGATGATGATGGCCAAATAAAACTCTTTTTTTAAATTGTTCAAGGTAGTTTTTCAAAATCACTAGCTCAGTTTCTAAGAGGGGATAAATAGGACCCCACAATACCTGTTTATCTGGAATTATATTTATCTCCATATTGAATTTTTTATGTTCAGGTAACAGATTGGCTTTTGATTTCAAAATTACATCAGAATAATCATTATATTTAGGAGGTAAGAACTTACTAATTTCAAATTTTTACAGAATTCATTACTAAAGTAATCATCACTTTTAACAGGATTATCTTTTGGGAGTGTATTTGTTTAAAGTTAAATAATCATTTCTAGTCAATTACCAGTGGAAGAACCCTTTAGCGCAAGTGGCTGGGGAGACTCTTTAGCACATGTAGCTGGGGGCTATCCTCTGGTTGAATAGTTGGGGGTTTAATCCCCCTCCCCATATATTTGTCAAGTTATCAATTTGCTGGTTAAAATGCAGCAATACATTTTTCCAATCAATTCTGGGATTCTATTTCCAAAGCCAACTGAGTCCCAATATAATTTTAGAATGTGTAAAACTTGCTACAAACAGTATGAGTTTAAATTTGAAATCATCAGTCCTTAGAAAATACTTCACTTAATCCATAATAACACTCAGTAGTAAGGTCAACCCATTGATTACATCAAATACAACAGGTTCCTGTAAAGGTATCAACTTGAAACCCAATTTTGAATTAGAATCTCTATGAATAAGAAAATGGTCATACCTAGAATCTATTTATGCTGAAATAATATGCTTTAAGTTGTATACATCTTGAAAATTAAGAGATATGTGTAAAGGTCAAGACTTATTTTCAGGAGTAATTGCGATTAGAAAAGGAGGTTTGTCTGCAATTTGAGATCCTTCTTTTAAAATTGCAAAGAAAATTCAAACTGCTAATGCATGCATTCATATCATGGGAATCTAAACCATAAAATAAGCAGATTACACTATCTTTCTTAGTATCCTGTGTTAGGCCAAATAGTTGATTGCCTTGATTATGGGAGCTATGATTCATACCACAGTGTCTTAGCTTCTTGTATGAGCCTTTGGTCTACGCTGGCATACCACAATAAAGACACAATCACTCCCTGAAATGTCTATCTTGTTCCTTCAAAGTAATTGGACATCGAATATTGCTAATCATTATACTGTCAATACCAAGATTTGGAATTTCTAAGCCATGAATATCTTCCACTCTCATATTATCATTCATATAACTGCTTCTCTTTTCTATTTGCATTTTGTCAAGACTTGTTAAGAAAGGGAAAAGGGTCAAGAAACAAGATTGGAACAAGGAAGATGGATTACAGCAATAGAAGGAACATGAAAAATAGTGAAATACAAGTTTATTGACTTATATGTATATGTTTGTGTGTGTTTCCACTAATGACAAGAAAACAGGAAGATGAAATATAAATAAGAATAATTGATGACCAGCTGGAACTTGATGACTAGCCTCATTCCCATTTGCTGGTTTGTGGAGAGTCATCTAGAATAAGAACAAACTCCCATTGGCTGATCAGTGAAGAGTCATCAGAATAATTTCCCATTGGTTAATCTATGAAAGGTCATCAAAGTAAGAATGGAGCAAAATCCCCATTGGCTGCTTTCATGAAGAGTCACAAAAAATAAGAATAGAACAATATCCCATTGGCTGCTTTTGTGAAGAGTTATCAGAATATATGAAACAGAACATAAAGTATAGAATATTCTGGAACATGCGGATCTAAGGTATTGTTGTAGTCCTAACACATTTTATGGCTATTCTTTGAATGAAAATTATCAATGCAAGCCACAAGATTGTAGAATTCCTCAATACTTGTAGGGCATTTACAGCTGCATAACAGAATATATTTCATTATTTAAGCCTTTGTAAAATAGACTTATGAGAGGAACTTCAGACTTTCCCAAATCAGTGGGTAAGTGCTGAAAAACTGACATGTACAATCCTACAGAATGATTTTCTTGTCTCAACTCTAAAACTTCAAACTCTGCCTGTTGCAATAATTTGATGTCACCAAATGTAATCAGAAACATTTCCTCAAAGTCTCAAATGACCTCAACATTGGATGATTGGACTGTAGATATGGTATAGCCTAATAGAGTGCAGTATCGCGAAGCAGATTGATTGCAAATAATACCTTAGTTTCACCAGTAGTGAAACGCAATGGTTGCATGCAAAAATCAACTTTTTCCTAAAATACAAATGGTCTCAAATTTTTTCGTTTGCCATAAAAATTATTGGGAAGATGAACATCTAATTTGATACCTAAATTTGCTACTGGGACTGTTACATGCTATTCTGAGTTGCCACTAGTCAACTGCTCTTGTAACACATTTACTTGCTCCTGCAAAATTTGACTGCCGTATTAGTTGTTCAACCATCTCTGGAGATTTATTGCATTTCATTTTTTTCTATCTTTTCTTGGTAAACTGTTATGACTCCTTAATATAGTGAGTAGCACTAAGGCCAAAAAAACAGAAAACACAGCAAAAATTCTAATAAGAGTATATTATGAAAATATCACCAGGTATTGCCGAGAGCGAATCTCAACAGTACACTTGACAGAAGATATTCGAACAGAAACGATTAACAGGAAAAAAATCTTTGAATAGAAAACATAGTGTACAAATTAATTTCTTACAGAAGCACATACTGGCCTGTCTAGCAGATTTGTTGGTAGTCTTTGAGATTGTGTAAATCCTTTTCAATGGACTCCAAAGACAGCCTTGTTATTAAAGTGTCATTGCTTGCTTGGCAGACCTCAATTAATAAATGGGCTTATTGTTGTCCTGCTACCCTACAAGCTTCCTCTCCTGCTAACTCATTCACCTGGGCTTAATAGAGGCTCTTTAAGAGGAAATTGGCAAGCTCATCCTGCATCTCTTTGCCTGGCTGGCCTGTACTAGCCCTGATCAATTCCTCATAGGATGCTAGATATACGTCTCGCTGTTGCCCTAAGCTAATGCCTGCTTGCTCAAACTCCTTGTAGTGAAAGATAAGCAGATGATAAGCATAATCTATGCCTCGTACCTGCACTTGCTTATCCAGATTAATACGTGCTTGTAACAAAGATGATACCATTACTTGCTCCACCAAGCCATAGGTAAGCTCGCTTTGAGTATCGCCACTGTCAATGGCTTGTATGAGGTACTTGTGGGCTTGTACTAGCTGCCCTGTAGCTAGTAGGAAATTGCCATACCCTGTGCATAAATCTGCTCTTGCTCCATTGCTCCATGCTAATGCTTGTTCAAAAGCAATGGTTGCCTTATTCAGGTATTCATGCTTAACTGCTTCGGTAGCATGCAGCGCTGTCACGTGATACATGCACCCTAAGTTGTGAGAGATGATTTGTCTCATCTCATCCTTATTCTTCATCCTTAGCATTGTGAGGGCTTCTTCACAATTATGTATAACCCCTGCTACTTTACCCTGTTTATGAGCTTCGAGTGCTAATATACAGTACCAATTCACAAGTCTACTAAGAGCTTCAGTAAATGTCTGGATGTAGAAATGTGCTTCACTAGCAAGCTTGTTGCTGATTATGAGCCCTTCCTGATAGTGCTGCTTGGCTTTTCCATACTCCTTTAGTCTCTCATAGGCAGTCCCTAGACTATTGAGAGACATTGCCAAATTGGGGTGAGGTTGCTCTCGATAGAAAACCTTATATATTTCCAGGGCTTGCTTATAGTAAACGAGTGCTTGTTCTATTTTGTCTGGTACCTCATAGGCAAGCCCCAGGTTCATGAGGGCCATTGCTACATTAGGGTGAGGTTTGCCCTCATACACCTTTTTATACATCTCAAGGGCTTCCTTTCTGTATTGGAGCGATTGTTCCGCATCTCCTAACTTCTTGTAGGTACTCCCCATGTTCATGAAGGATGCCGCCAGGTAGGGGTGGGCCTTGTTCCCATAGAGTGCCTTATACATCTCATGGGCTTGCTCAAAGTAAATGAGCGCTTTTTGCGCATTGTCTAGTGTATCATAGGCAACCCCCACCTTATAAAGAGAGGATGCTATTGCGGGGTGGGCTTGCTCTCCATAAAGCGCCTTGTGCATCATAAGGCCTTGCTCGAAGTACGGTAGTCCCTCGCACATCTTTTTTAGTGCATAATAAGCACTTCCCATGTTATTGAGATACATCGCCAGGTCATGATGGGCTTTGTCTTTATAGAGTGATCGTCTCATCTCAAGGGCTTGCTCAAAGTGCTCAAGTGCTTTTTGCGCGTCTCCTAGCATCTGGTAGGCACTGCCCACGTTACTCAAGGACAGGGCCAGTGCAGGGTGGATTTGGCCCTTATAGAGTGTTTTTCTAATCTCAAGGGCTTGCACAAAGTGGGCAAGTGCTTCTTGCACATTGCCTAGTGCCTCGTACGCACTCCCCATGTTATTCAAGAACATTGCTATATTGAAGTGGGGTTGGTTCCCATAGAGTGCTTTATGCATCTCAAGGGCTTGCACAAAGTGGGCAAGCGCTTCTTGCGCATTGCCTAGCGCATGATAAGCATAACCCACATTATTCAAGGAGCTTGCTAGGTTGGGGTGAAGTTTGTCCTCATGGCACAACTTAAGATGCTCAATATCTTGCTCGTAGTATCCTATGGCTGCCTCATACTGCATTAAGCGCAGGCATATCATCCCGTTGACCTCATTATCATCTTTGTAAAAAGATTGCGATTCAAAGAAGCCCTCTCCCTTTTTGTTGTCGTTGAAAAACTCATTCATGCTCAGGTACAAGGGCAGTGCTGTATAATAGTACTTGAATAAGCTCCCTCCTGCTACTAATGCTGATTCATCAAGGGCAAAGGATTGACGCACTACCTGCTGGGTGACCCCCTGTCTTTTGTCACTCACCACAACCATTTCCTCTTTTTGCTGCCCATGATGCAGATATGTTCTCAAGCGCAATAGCGTAGCAAAGCTCACCGCATACCCTAGATGAGGTGCTGCTGCTTCACTAATGATGTCCTTAGACCGCAACTGTGCTACAGCATCCCAGCCACTCTCTGGCAAAAGCCCGTAGTACATTGCTAGCCGACAGAGCAACCTGTCAGGCAACCGATAGATCTCTTGCTTCACATCATACAACCGACCTGTGTCTCCAGACTCAAATCTAGGTTCAAAGTTTGCTAGATCACCTTTGATGAAGTTTGACTTGGCTACCTCTACACTGTAGTCTATCTCTTCCACTCCCTCTAGTAACTTCTGCAATGCTCTTGCTTGATACATGGGTACCCCTTGCTCAGTTTGGCCTTCCTGCAGAAACTTTTTACTGGCCTGCTCATAAGCTTCATACAGTTCTGAATCTCCATGCACATAACATGTACGCTCTAGAATAAAGGGCAGCAGCTTGTCCATGTGCTCCATTTTGCAACCTTCATTCTTCAAGTAGTGCATCATTCCTGCTACTGGTTGTATTAATTCATAGGGATTTTCTAAATATGCCTTATCTTTTCTACCTAAAGGGGTCTTGCCACCCAAATCAAAGTTGATTGCTTTTTTGCCTAGATAATCTAAACTCACTCCATACTTACTCTTAGGCACGACAGTTTCTCCCAAGTTGATCACCCTGAAGTGTACCAGGTGGCTCAGCTCCCTGAAGTATGCTCGATGCTCTTCTAAAACTTCTTGACTCTCGTTGTCCTCCATCAGGATGGCAAACTCTAGGTCCGAGTAAGGGGTCATCTGCTGCAAGGCCATCGATCCTAGCCCCATCACGCTGTATGGGCACGGCGCTGGCCCTAGCACTTGCTCACTCTCTTGATAGAGTCTGGCTAAAAATGCCCCAACCCTCTGTGCTATCTCGGCAAACAGTGCCCTGCTCTTCTCAATGTACAACGCTTCACTGCTCATCTCTGCTACTTTTAGCTCAGCTACTCTCCTCTTGGCGTCAACTCTCAAATCTTGCAATACTTGCTTATCCCTTGCTATTTCATTTTGAAGCTCATCTGAGGTTATGCTGCTACTAAGTATAGCCTTTCCTTGCTCACACTTGGCTATCATTGCTGCTTTAATCTTGGCTAAGCCTCTGTATGCCTCCTCTGCCTCTCCTTCACATACCTGCAGCATATGTTGGTAGAGTATGGCTGCATCAGTGTAAAGAGATAAATCTCCTATTTGCCTCCCCTGCGCTTGATGGAATGCTGCCACCTGGCTAAACGCCACTGCTAGCCCCTTTTGCTCCTCATGGGATAGATCGGATAGCCCCTTCAGCAGGGTAGTAGATACTGCTCGTTTGAGCACTTGCCCATAGGCGCGATCTGGCAGGGCTGTGAGCTTTTTTCTTACATCAGCTCCATATAGAGGCAGCCTATCATGGTCCCTTAACCTGACTAGGTACACCTGAGCACTATCATCACTTTCTTCTAGCATCCATAGAGCCTCTAAACCCATTAACTGCTCCAAATCAGCAAGCAAGCCACTCACTAGCTGCGGATCAGGTGCCTCTCTATCTTGAGAGATCAGTAAACCATACTGCTCTTTTATTGCCTTCTTCAGGGCTGTTGCTTCTTTTTGTGCCTGCTCTACTGCAGTGGGTCCTTGGTGCTCCAATGGCCTCAACCCCAGCCAGGAACCTTGAGGAGCGCTCTGTCCTTGGGGGAATGCCTCCTTGTGCTCTTCAACTCCTTGCATCATGCCACCTAGCAATCCCTGCCTGCCTACATAGACAAATTCATTCATCCCTTGCTTGGCTACATGCAACAGATGCACTACCCGTCCTGCTTCATAGTGCAGGAGCGCTGCTACCTTGCAGTCAGGTGCACAGAAAACAGGCAACACCACTTGACGATGCACATGCCCTATGCGCTCGGTTACCTGGGCATGCCACTGCCCTTCTCTTGGAGACAACTGTATGGATTGCCCACCAGAGGTAGTCAAGTACTGCACTGGCACAGCACTTACTGCCTCAGCCTTGGCAAAAAGGGCACTTGACCTTTGTGTTGGCTGAGCACTGCGCATAGCCTGGGCCTTTGGACACTCTTTTGGGGGCTGGGTGATGACTATATCATGGGGAAGCCTTTGATAGGGGAGAACAGTCGTTGCAGGGGGTGGAGTTGCTGTGTGATGAGGGGAGCTACTGGGGGACAGGTCTGTAAAAAAGGAGGCGGTTGGAGCAACCTGAGCAGCAACAGGGGCTGCTGGAGCCTTCTCTGTAGGAGCACTGATGGACATAGACTTGTCTTGTTGGTGCTGCTCCCCTCTTACAAGGCACCTGAGAGGCTTTTTACTGGCCTGTGGCTGGTTGGCTGCTGCACCAGTATCGAGCATGAGGTTTGAGGTGCAGCTCTGCAAGGCAATGCTAACAAAACTGAGCTGACTTGTTTGTTTTAATGGATGCAAAGCATGAATAGTATAAATTATATATACATGTATGAATGTAAACGGTACTTAATGGATTTTATAAACCAAAGCAACACTGCAACTGTTGTAAAAGAAATTATATTAAAAATCTGAA
This sequence comes from Vaucheria bursata, assembly GCA_032358265.1. Taxonomy (NCBI): domain Eukaryota; class Xanthophyceae; order Vaucheriales; family Vaucheriaceae; genus Vaucheria; species Vaucheria bursata. The sequence continues at coordinate 11,772 of JAULBW010008919.1, forward strand.
CAAACTTTGGTGAAAGCATCCTGATATAAAACCTCAGAACTGGCAGTATCTCTGGGCAAGAAGTTGGTAGTTCTAAAGAATAACCTAGTCAAGGAGGTTTTATACATTGATATTCAAACTTCTTAATTTACAATCACTAGAATAATCATATATGTCTACAATATATAATGATCATTATCTTACTTACCAGTTCTACATCATCAGGTAAAACATCCACTTCCTCAGTATTTAAATGGCTTAATTCTTTTGCAGGTTCTGAACAAAGCCCAACTGACACAAAAGCAAAAATACTCTATAAATAATGAAATGATTCAATTATATAAAGAAGATTCATGGTAAAAATTTAAAAATGATCTTTTATTTAAATATATTAAATACAAATATAGCATTAAAAAATTTTAAAAAAAGCACACGAATTTTTGTACACCAAATAACGATGGAGTGCATACAGTGATGAAGGTAAGTTATTGTAACATAGATTAAACAACAATTATGCGCATGTACAAATATTAGATATAGTACCATGATTAGAATTCAGTTTTATATTTTCCTGTACAATAGCTGTGCAGGAATTTTTGTTCATCAGTTAAAATAATAAATGCATTTTCATTATGTAATTCGATGAAAATTAGAGTATCATTACAGTGATATGTAACTACAATTAGAGCATGTATTTAAAGACTAAAATGGCAATTGTGACTTAAAGCAAATTTTTCGGGATGCCCAAGAAGAGCCATGAGATGAAAAATGTAAAAAACTAAGGCTCAAATATTCATGAATTTTCGAAATCTCAGCGAAAGTTCGCGGATTAATGGAATCTTACGAATACGAAAAATAAAATATAAAGTTGTAATTGCTCGTTTTGGCTTCATTCAATTTAGTTTGCTTATATAGGAATAGTAAAGTATTTAATGCAATTTCCAGAAAAGATGATTATTCACCTGTACTACGGCGAATAATTCCAGCTTCACTCGTGGTTAACAGGCTCACTTCCATCAAATGAAAATCTATAAGAAACGAGGCATTACTGCCATCGGTTCCTATAACTGTAGAAGTTAACTATATTCTAGCCAAACTAGGGATACAGAATGCCTTCTCTAGTTCTCGGGACAATTCATTCTCAAATGATTGCCGTGTGGCGTTCTGCCGCATTCTCGAGAGAAATTGCCAGTGAACGTCAAATTCGGTAGAACCCATTACACTCTGCTATTGATTTCTGTTTAACTCAGAAGAATGCAACCTTAATGCCGTCAGATCGGTATTAAGTAAACACAATTTGTGCGCATTCGAGCGATATTTTACGAGCTACACAAAAATATTATCAGAAAATGTGTTACCTCTATAAAATTTCTAAGAAAATAATTACTTTTCCTTGGTTCTCAATTATTTTGCATGATTACCCTCGTGGGACAGGGATAGGGCTTAAGTTACAAGATGACAACTTCACATAAAAGTGACTACACATAATTCCACTCCATATTTGTATCCAGTTTGTAAGACCATCCACGCTCATTCCCGTATTTAGAGTAAGTTAGTTAAACTGAAATTAGTGTAAATGATGCTACCAGTGGGCTGCCCCTCACTCATTTTCGGAATGCTTTCTAAAGATTGTCTTTGGCTTACTGGTAGAAGTTTCAAAAGTTATCTGATCCAGTAATGCTCTAGTTTCATGTACCATTGGTCAAATAAATAATCTATACTTGTATGTATATATGTAATGTTGCATTTAAATTATTTGACATACACCATATAAAATTATGGCTTAACCGCTCTATTCAGTTGACAGCACAGTTTTTGTAAACATCATTGTTAGGAATTAACTGGTTAACAGTTAATCTTATAACTATGTTAGCTGCGTCATTCTGTTCTCAGTTTAAGAATTCTGACTGCTGACATCATG
>JAULBW010008941.1:0-116146 GCA_032358265.1 Vaucheria bursata
GAGGTCAAGGGGTGTAAGAAAATTCCTGACAAAACTCACAGTGTCTGTTGTCTATGCGGGATACCAATTTATAGAATATGGTCAATGATGTTGGATGCTCATAGTTGCACAAGGCTTGTTTAATTTCTCTATTCAAACCTTTGTCAAACATATCCAGGAGTAGAGCTGAATTGAACCAATTAAGTTCAAGGGCCAGACGTTGAAAATCAGCAATATAGGATACAACGGAACGACAACCCTGCTTTAACTCTAACAGTTCCCTTGTTAGGACTTAAGCGGTTATAGTCGCACGGGTTTGAATCAAGCAATAGTTCAAGATGCTCTAATACTAGGATAAGTGCATTGTTGTATATTTTGTAGTAATATTCATAATAAGTACTACATTGAGAGTAGTAATAGTAGTAGTCCGGTGCCATGTATAATTCGACTTAATTCGTGTAGTTTATTTGCATTATGTTGTTTCCGCTTCAGTGGCGGAAACAACATCTTAATAATACGTGTTTCCTGTTGATTTCTTTTTGTTTCCTGCTGTAGTTTATTCCGGAAACTCAGAATTTTGTCCTTGTTTGGGTAATAGTCTCGTCTTGTTCGTTTAACCTTTTTCTTATTCGTCCATTCGACAACACGTTCCTGACACTTAAGCTGAGGAACTGGTAACTAGTCAATACTGAAAGTACATTTCAATATGGTAGGAAAGTATTGCAATCAAGATGCTGAGTTAATTGACATCTGTTGGGGTATTTATTGCTCTAGTACCTGGAATCTACCTTATTTATATGCTACCCCAATTTACCCATCTTTTCACCAAAGTTATTTTGTAATGTCCTTTTAGATCAACAACTTAATTTTTAATTTAATAATATATTTCATGCAGCTCGTAAGGTTACCCCCATGCAGCCTGGATGACATTGTTACAATTAAGTAATTTCTTCTTACTCTTCTACATTGTCGCAATACACGCTGTACACTGGTTTTCCTGGCACCGTCACTGAGTTATTTCAGTTGTTGACCATCTGCTTGAATTGGTAATATATTTTGTTTGCATTTTCTTTCTCTTTCTTTTTTTCTCCTTCAATTATTCAATAATCTACAATACTTTCAGAAGTAAGATGGGGATTATACTTATCATAATCCAGACTGGTTTCTATTCATGATCACTTGAAAAAAACAAAGAGCATTAAAGGAGTTTGTAGTCCTTAGAAATACATGTAGATATATAATATATAAAACTGGTCAGCACCTTTGAAACTAATCACATAGTAGAAAAGTTAAGAGTTGATCACAGCCCATTTAACCCAAAAACCTGCTTAAATGAAACAATTTGTCATCTACCATGGAGTGTTTGATTTGGCAAGTTTTGCTGATATTTGATAGTAGAACCACAATACCTAATGGACCCTAAATGACGCTTATAACAAATTTATTGCAAGTTTAGTACTTGCTGGTTCGCACATTATTTGAAGCTACATGCCAAGTAGCCGTTCAGGGTCCGTTTGATTTATCTGTGTGCGTTAGGTCAATAATAAGTTTTTGAACAGATAAATAATTTAATCAATTGTGCGGAACAGAATTAAACGGATCATATGTGCATTCTTTTATCCATCATTTCAGATCTGAATTATGGTAGTATTTAATTACCATGCACTCTTTGCTGGGAAGATGCGTTTTACTTTTTTACCTTGCCATAACACGTTCTGTCGCATTTCGATCGTCAAACAGTTTCACGTCGAGACAGTTGTTAACACACCCTGCGAATTATAACTGCTATTCGAACAAAGACCATTTTCCTCTATTTCAACGTCCACGAGGCATATATACTAGCGATGAGCAGCTTGGTCCAGATTCAGAAACGTTGAGGAATGAATTTGATGTCGATAAGCAACCCATATCGGGGCAGAAATCATTCAGCAGATGGCTTGAAATCGAATCATGGAGAAGACCCGAGGTTGCTGACATATCTAGTATAATGGTTGCCGTCGAAAGTGCTTGCAAGACACTTTCAGCATTAGTCAAGAGAGCTCAGACGGATGACCTTGCCGGCATGTATGACTCAGATTGTGTGAATATTCAAGGTGAAGCGCAGAAAAAGTTAGACGTTGTTTCTAATAGAATAATGATCGCTCAACTCTGTTCGCCTGGAGGATTAAGGTAAAATTACATCCAATTTTTCTATGAATTTTTGTGAATGGATATTGGGCTAATATCCGGAAAGTGCAGTTGCAATGCTACTATTCAGTGCAACACTGAACGTTAAAAAAATTTTTGGTCATTTTTCAAACAAGCATCATGTGATCTTTAATTTTTGGATTGACCAATGATCTTTTCTACCTTTGACTTGGCCATTATATTTAATTTCAATGTTTACAATCGTAGAATGTGAAATTCATGGCGATGATTTATTTTCAATCAAAAACTTTGAAACGATTTTCATTCAGTTTCGCTGTTTGTAAAAATTGATTCTTTCAATTTGGCTTCAAAATTTAGTATTAATTTCGATTAGAAATATGACATGAAATGTTGGTTATTTGCAGTTATAATTAAAACTGTAACTAGTTAGAGAAAGAATGATTGGTTTCTACAATTAATCGTAATTTGTCATATAATTTTTTGTTTCAATAATTCGTATTTTAAATTCTCGAAAACCATTTATTTTACATGAAAAAATTGGTTACTTTATAATTTTTCGGGGCATATCCTATATGAATCTCTTGTTTTCTAATGGCAACAATAATTCATTGCAGTCATATTTATATGAGAATTTACTAGCAATGAAATTTGAATTACTCTTCTAGCATCTAAAAATATATAATAATATCTAGAGATATTCAAATAGACAAATGTGGCTTGATTGGTTTAAAAATATTTTTCATGACAAATTTTAATAAGAAATCTTTCAATAAGCGATACAAAAATTACAAAAATTTTTTAACAATTATAAATTTGTTATCATCATTTGTTTGTACGTTTAGGCAATATTAGAAAATATATCGTACCAACCCAGTAGTTTAGAAGTGCGTAATACTTAGTATGAACTAAGGATTTTTGATAACCTGTAATTTAGGAAGATCATAATCGATTTTTTTTGTTTTGCACTAGTGCATCTGCCATCGCTTCGCTCAGGCTATCTGGCAACATCTCCCTCACTACACTGCTGTTCATGCAAATTTTCATAACTCTCGAAGAGCTTCTTCATAATTTTAGTCCACTTCATTCTCTAATCGATAAAGAAAAGTTTACATAATTGAGTTATAACATTAGTTAGGCTTTGGAGACCTCACACAGTACACATAATGACCAACTCTTGTACCTTCATTATGTTTATTAATACGGGCTAGCACATCTGTCATTGCTTAACCCATAATTTCTTGCAATATTTCACTTGCCGCACTCTGGTCGTTTTTGTGTTGTCTAGTGAAGGCAGCCATAAATATCACTTTTTCCACCAAATTTGGTTGAAATCAACTGTTGAGACTTTGTCATTGTTCACTGCAAATAACTCTGGAGTTATGGATTTCTTGATTTGTGTTGTTCTTATTGATATAACTTCTGAACTTACCCTCCCATCACTGAGTATTTTGTCTCCTACAGATATATGGGCAAGAACATAATCCCATATTTTAATTACAATGTAGATTATACTAACAAATCCTTGCAAGTTTTTGGATATTCTTGCAAGTGCTTCCCATCTGTTATTTTTCAAATTATGTGGTCGTTTTCTGCAGTTAGTGTTCTGTTGTGTGCTGTTAAATTAGTTCTAGGCTTATATTTTCGTTGCTCAATTCGAATAATTCAAGGATTTCAGTTCCTCGAATTTCGATTTTTATGCTGTTTTTCAACTCAATAAACTGTTCAAACTTATCCTCCCACCAAAAAGTGTCTGACCATGGAAAATGCTGGATTTCACACATATAGAACAAATGAACTATTTTATTATTCTTATTAAAAATATGGTTTATTTTCATTGTATATTTTACAAAAGTTTTTGCATAATTTTGTGCGCTTGTTAGAGATATTCAATTTTATCATTTTTGAAACAGCTGTGTCGCATCTGAAGAAGAAGAATTCCCTCAAATGTGTTCTAATGTTGTGGGACATTCAGCTTTTACTGGTGAGTATGCTGCTGTTTTTGACCCACTCGATGGGAGCGCAAATATTGGGGCAGGTCTACCCTGTGGCACAATTTTCGGCATACTTAAGAGACCTCCTGGGGGGAAAGCTGGCCCGCGGTAAATATCCATCTCTATTTTACTGAATCTAATGTAATTCAGTTTAGTCGACTTAGAGCTCTATTAGCTGAGAACATGTTTCTGTAGTTGAGTTACAATGAAATTCATTCCTCAACATGCTTTAAGTAAGATGTATGATGGTTAAAATACTTGTACCTCGATATTATTCGTATGCTGTAAATTTCTCTCTTTTTTTTCACTTCTCTCCGGTATTAGTTTATCTACTAATTGAATTATATTCAGTTGCTTATGGTTTTCTCAGTACAATATTACAACCTGGTCGAAAGCTTATTGCTGCTGGTTACTGTCTTTATGGGGCCCAAACTACCCTAGTTCTGACCCTAGGTAATGGCGTGCATGGGTTCACTTTGGACCCCTCGAGGGGGGAGTTCGTGCTATCGAATGCCAACATTAGAATTCCAATCCGAGGAAATATGTACGCTGCAAATGAAGCGAATATGTCGGCTTGGGATGGCAGAATTCAAGATTTCGTTCAAGATTTGAAAACTGGAAAGTAAGTTTTTTTCCAACAAATATTGACTTTTTTACATATTTTTAATGTACACTAAATTTTGGATAAAGCAAATTTGCGTTAAACAAATTTTCACTTATGGCAAATAAACACAAAAAAACGTAGTTTGCAAAGTTCAGTGTCAGATTTTCAGATATATTGCATAAATTTGCTATCCCGACGGAATCGTTGTACCTGAAATTTAATTTATATAATAGGGCAGGTGAAATTTGAAATAGTTTTTGCTATAAATAAACTAACGTATCAACTGCTTACTTTCGCTTGAGCATCATTGCCCCACCTCCTTATCTGTGCTGTGGTCGTTTTATGCCTCTCTTCTGCTGCGTTCAGGTTGTTTTAAACCCCAGGTTGCTTTTCTTTTGAAATTCGCTTTAATCATATTTCTATCTCCAAGGATTGCTTCAGTCGGTGTAAACGGAATATCCCCTTATAGTTATTATATGCAAGATAGTAGATTTCTGCAATTTACCTCCAGTGAGTCAGTAGATAAGGTAGTCTTTAAGCGATTATATTAGACTAAGTTTGATTTCTACTGGTATCTGCAAAAAGAATAAAATTTGAATAGTTTATATTCTGCAGTAGCTGAATGGATTTTTGTAGGTTGTTCAACAGTTAATTAGTTGATAAAATTGTCTTAAGGCAATTATATGAGACTGAATTCAATTAACTGCAATTTAATGGTTCCAAATGCACTTAACCTCATCCTACTGGTTCTTTAACTGGGATTACCTCAATGCAAGTACATATATATCAATTTCAAGTTAAATCTTCGTTCATACAAATTTTTGATCATTTTGAAAGTTATCAGAGACCTTGTAAGTCTTAGTTGTGGATGGTCTGAAAAAGGCTAGTTTATATCTTCACACATTCTGGGCTAATTAGGCAGGTTTCGAAATATAGATCGATTAATTACAGTGAAATAAATTATTCTCTTTCATCTGATGATTCAAATTGATGAAGAGTTATTGTTTTGAAGATGTAATTTAGACTTACTTGGCTTGAGTCCATTTTGTTAGCGAATAAAGTCAACTATAATTAATATTTTGAGACTCTAAAACAATTGCCTTTATTTGGAATTTTTAATAGAGAATTACCTGAAAAGATTTTTTTGTAATTGTTTTTAGGGGGCCGAGTAGGAGAAAATATGACATGAGATATAATGGCGCCCTCATTGCTGATATTCATAACATCCTTTTTTCTGGGGGGTAAGTATATTTGTTATAATGTTCATAAAAGAATAAATACTTTATTTTAAGATTATATTATTATGTCATGTCAATTATGCAGTTTAAATAAGCACGAAAAAGTATATTTATATGCATATATGCGTACTTATAGTAGCATCGTGTTCTTTCCTTTATGTAAGGTACTTATATGTATTTATGCCTATCTGTGCGCATTATTTTTCTGATATGTGAGAGTAAGTACCATCTCTTTTTCCACTGGCAAAACATTTGGAAGATTTCCGCCCCTAAGCTTATAACCAGTTTCCATCCTTTTTTATTTCAGCTCAAATCTTTCATCCCCCCCTAAATAAGAATCATACCTTCATTTGAAAGAAGTACCAAGTAAAATCCCCCCACCAAAAGCCATTTTTGCTCTGAAAAAATATGTTTGCAAAAGGCTTTTTTTCGATGTACCTAAATATTTTTCAAATGAAAAATAGGATAGATTCTATGCAGTAGTTGAGACCTGTCAAACACTCGAATAATTTTAATATATAGTGTAGAATTGACTTTTAGCATTGTAATATTGATATTTGAATGATTATCGAGAGATATAGTTAAAGTTTGACATGTGCTCATATATTTATGCATTTAGAATATTTCTCTACCCTGCTGATAACCAATCTCCAAATGGAAAGCTACGTCTTCTGTACGAGGGAAATCCGATTGGTATGTTGGTTGAACAAGCTGGAGGGGCAGCATCTACAGGATATCAAAGAATTTTAGATGTCAACCCACTGAATACTCATCACAGAATTCCAACCTTTTTTGGTAGCCCAGAAGAGGTGTACGATTTATGCGTATATTTGAAGAGGCCATTGTAAAAATTTTTAGTCTTTTTAATTTTTTTGCAGTAAACATTGAATTTAACAAATATTATTTTTTTTAAAAAATTTTATTCATTTTTTTATGCAGTAAACTTTAGATGTTAAAAATTTGTCATGACCACTAAAATAGCTCGCAGTATCCGTACATTATTCAAAAATTTTTATTTATTGTTGTAAATGAAAATCCACAAAAAGAGTTGTTATATCATCAACAACCTTTAAGACAAAGAAATATATGGTTAGTCAGATTTATTAATTTACACTCATAGCTGATGAATGAATGACTAGAATGCTCATAATGAGCCTTCATGAAATTCTTTTAAGCCCTTGCAGTGCTGCAATATTCTGCGCTTATATTGCATTGTACAAAAAATTCATGCACAAGATTTTTGAATTTGGTACTAATTGTTCGTCATATTGAAATAGTATCTTAAGATCAGCAGTAAAACCTGCTAATCCGAACATATCTTTTAAACTCTGGTGAGCCTGTTTAACATAAACATATTCATCAAAGTAAAAAATTATCATAAATTTTAGAAAGAGGCTCGATTTTTGTATATTTAAGAAAAGTTAAGTGAATAAGTTCATGTATTGCTAATTCAATGAGAGCATGAATGGTATGACTGATCATTGCGAAAAGATGGGAATTAACAAAATCGTACTTACTGAACATGAAAAATTGTCCAATAATTAGTAAGAGTTGGGAAAATAAAATTTTAGCAGAAAAGCAGAGTCTGAAGATTTACAAGATGAGTGGGAAGAAGCTAAAGAGAAGAAACTGGTTACTTGCTCAATGCCGAAACCATACGTCAACGTGGTAAAAAAAGTATTGCTATCAAGATGCTGGATATATTATCCTTTATGATACTTTAAGAACCAATATGAACATTACGCAATAATCAAAATCCAGACAGGTTTCTATTTCTAATTACCCTATTTAAAGAAAATAAAGATCGATCAAAAGCTTCATAATCCTTACAAACATATGTACACAAATTTTATTAAAGCTAGTTTACACATTGCCAATTCATAATATAAAGCAACAAAATAATAATTGATTATCACTTAATTTACTCAAAAACCTGTTTTTAGTGGACAATTTAGCATTCACCTCTGAGTTTCAACTTGGCATGTTCCACCACGTAAAGCAATTTGATTCCACAGCATCCCCCTTAGCATCTAAATTGTAGGATATAATTTTTTCTGCCCATGTTGAAGTTGATGATATGCCCCATTTCTTGCTATTCCATATAGTAGTTAAAAAAATACTATTGTTAATAAAGAATTTCAAACTTTTAGCTCATCTATCTTGACTCGAGAATTTGATTCCAAATAAAAGATCAGACTAATTTTTGCGTTTATTTATTTGGAAGAACAGTTTTTGGGGTAGAATTACCAAGCACTGACCTTTTGTTTGGGACCTAATTCTGGGGATAGTGTTGTCTTCCATAATGTTCTATAAATCACAATGCAAAATTAAACTGTATATAGATTAGAGAATAAAAATTTTTTTCATGCATTATCATCTATTTTTGAATATTGCTAGAGCAAAAATGAATATAACACCACATTGCATAGGTGAATGTATTTGATTTTAGCCTTTTCCATTTTAGAAATATCAGAATTGATAAGCATTCAGCATCATATTTTACTTAAATATTCTTTAATATTTTGTCGACAATATTGGTTTGATATGCATTAGCATTTATAATTCATAATTTTGAAGTAGTTGATGCGGGTAAACTTTTTTGGCTCAACAAGATTGTGCTTCATTTTTTATCCAAAGTTTATAGTCATATATTAGTCTGGTAGAAAAATAAAACTATCAAGTACTCAAAGTTTCTCTTAGTCACATAAAACTTCCTTAATTTCTTAAAGAGAAAAGCTAGGGAAAGTTTCTTAATTTATTTCTTGTTATGAGATTGGAAGATTCCAGCAAGTAACTTGAAACATGACATATCATAAATTTCTGGAATCATCAATCATTATTTTTATTGGACAAAAAGTTTTTATTTAGTTGAAAAGTTTAAAAAGCTGGTATTCAAAGAATGGACCCTCTTCTTTGATTCTAGATTTCTACACAGAGGTCTAATCAATGTCTTCCAGCAGCTAGCACTTCAATTCACAGTTTTGCTTTTGCAAAACAAAATATACTACTTTCCAACAGGAACCAGTTGTGCTTGAATGCTAGCAAAATCTTTATTTTCAGTATATTAATGGTTAAAAACATTAAGCTCAGAATGTTAGATTTCAATTATATTTTGGTTTTATCTACATAAATGAGATGGAAATTTTGTTTGTGATGTCATAGTGTATGCTTGAATTTAAAAATTAATGCAAACATTTTTTGTCTGATCATGCATATAAATCTATATTTATGTAAGTCAAACTTTTAGCACACAAGAACCTGTATGCATGAATCCATAAGTTGCCTTACAGACTAAAATCTTCATAAAAACTGGATAAATTAATATCTTGTAGTTATCCTTTACTGGCTAATTTTGTTTTGGCTGGTAAAAATATAGCCTGAAGTCTGCTTTTAGTTTGCTCAGGCTCATTGTGTCCAAATTTTTAATCAGTGAGATACGGTGCCATTTTTTTAATGCAATTCTACCATGGTGCTAATTGAAATTAATGTTGTCATTCAACTAAAATATGCTAGAGGTATTAAATCCAAGCCTCCTTGAAACTTTTCCCCTACTGCACTGTGTTCATGTATTGTATTGCAAAAATTGTAACGCAGTGCTTATGACATTTTTAACATCATGGTGGAAATTTAATTTTAACCAAATGCAGCTTTTAGTTTCTTTCAGAAAATTTGTTAAAAAACAATGTTTATGCTTCGCGTCATCAGCACATCAAAAAAATTTTCATCAAAGTTGGATAAATTATGGCTGTCACTGCCATTTATTAAGTAAAAGAATAAAAAAATAGTATTAAAAGGAAGAAATATGTCACTAACAGTAGACAATTTTGAACTGTTATGAAATGGCAAAGTTGACTTTCCCGCTTGCATTGAGTTTACATTTGTTGAAAAGCAATTTTAGAATCAAAATGTTGAAAAATTCAATATAAATTTCAGTTATTTACTTTAATTATCTAGTACTTGTTTCTAATATAAATTAAAAAAAATTTAGTCTTTAACAAGACTCCATTACACTGTAGAGCTTTGTTTGAGAAGGTCGTATACCATCAGGGAACATTTCTTGATCTGCGACGTAACATTGTAAAATAGTGGCTGCAGCCATACTGAAAAGTTCAGCATATAACGTGGCTGTGATGTATGCTACAAATCCGGACAGTACTGATGGTACTAGCACAGATGACAGCTCATCTCCTAACTTCAAAGATACAGGTATAAAATGAGCTTTTCAAATGCTAGCACAATTTCATATGATTGGTAGCTCACAAACCAAAAAGAGTATGCTTACAGCAGTAGTTGGGAGTAATCGTGGGACACAAGTATACTCATAAAATATATGAGTATTAATACTAGATATTAATATAATCGCAAAATCATATCAGTGCACTCATGAACAAATATGAGCATATTTGCAAAAAGATATAATGTACTCATTATAATTGAGTACATCTAATGTATTTTCTAATGCAAAGATATTGCTCACCAAAATCTTCAAGCAGATAGCAGTGGCAAGCATCGTTGAAAGACATATCATCATCTTGATTGCCACCACAATGAACTCAACTAAGACACTAACAGTAGCAACTAGTGATAAATTCCTATAAATCAGGAAACACGATCTTCTAGAGCTGACCAAAAAATTTCTACTAAAAATTGCTGTCTGAATGTATGCATTTTTATTTGCAAATTCAAATATCTTGGAAAGGCTAAAAAATATGCATTCGAAACAACTGAAGCACATCATTAGAAGGCGATTTCCAGTGATTTGAAGATGTCGTAGTACATATAAGATCATTGCACATGCAGTCTGAGGAAAAAATAATTTGAATCTATTACACCTTAAAAAATACCCCAAATAAGCTGTAAAAAATTAAAATTATATATTACAAAGGAGGTTGCATAAATGCATATGCAGCACAGTAATTTTCAATTAGAACGCTTCCAATGAATGCGTTTTTCAAATTAAGTTTCTAAATTGATTTGATATTCTAGATAATGCTTATAGAAGGTACATTAAATACTTTGTTGCCAAGAATTGATAATATATCCATAAGCCGCAACAACTTTTTGCACTGTACAATAGAAATCAATGGGCCTTCTAAGTTGGTTGATATTTTAGTGCTAGCTATCAAAATAAGGGGACTAACTGTAGCTTTGTACGAATGGTTTGTTAATTAAAAAGAGCAAAAAATAGTGTATGAATGGTAGATTAAACAAAATTAGATAGTACTACTATGTGTAAATGACAGAATAAAAATTGCTAGTTATAAATGTGTACAGATTGCGTATCTTATAAGTATAGCTAGTTATACTGAGTAGAAATTAGAGATAAAAAAAGACTTGGCTATAGTAATATATGAGTGGTAGGTCCACAAAAAATAGCTAGCCATAACTTAGCTCAACGTAAGTAGCTAGCTATAGGCTTGTATGGATGTCAGGTAGAAATTACTAATGATAGTGTGGTCACGGTAGAAGGTCTGAAACACTAGTAAATATCCATTTACCTGTACAAATGTAATAAGAAATGACCCAAATGCTGCCGTTCCCATGTGGTTAAATAAGGTTTGATTCATCGAATAAATGTACGTACCGCTACCAACTCTAGTTTTATTGTCCGAAAAGTAATATTTTGATACAGAAAGGGCTACAGCAATCTGGAAGAATAAATCATGTACTTATTCATTTGCGCATGTGCAAATATATATTGAAACAGTGAACTCTGTAAGTAAAAAATTCATTTTGAACTAGTTTTCATTGAAAGCGAGCAAATGAAAAATAATCATGTGCTAAGTTCAAGCTCAGATTTTTGGATACAACGAACTGATTTGTTAGTACCAACAGGCTAGTTATGCTGCAACTTATTGTATGCACATATGCATGCAAACATACTGATATTGATCTAGAAAAATTTAGCTGTACTGCAAAGGAATCTGTGGATATCAGTAGAAAAATACAATTTTTTACATGAATGTAAATAATAAAACTTCTATATATATATCACATAGTAAAAATAAAGCATATTACATTGAGCAAATACATATATCTATGCATGCAACATATATGTATGTATAAATATATATATATAAATTACCTGACCTAAAGCAAATACATACTGATACATCCAAATAAAGCAAAATATCATAAACCATGTTCTTGCTTGAATTTTTTCAAGAAATTCAAATTTAACTACATCTATTCCGAATGGTTTCTCTTTTATAGTACCTGCATAATTCATATTTGAGAATGCATAAAAATAGTTTTGAAATTTCATACAGAAATGCAAGGGCTCAAATTAAATGTAAAAACTAGTATTGATATAGAAACAACTGATTTAGATATAAATAAAAAGAGGCGTAAACGTAAAAATATATGCATTTGTAATAATATAAGAACAGCTGATTTTGTAAATTCCTTATCAAAACGATATGTATGTCATAAAAGTGCACATTAACTACATGATAAATTACTAATTTTGAAAATTTTTTAAATTTTCCTACATAAATGCTTAAAAAACGCATATAAAAATTGTAAAAATCAGTAGTGATGTAAGAAAAACAGATATTTAAAATTTTGGCATATCTCACCAAAGTATATTAATGGTCCGAGTAAAGTAATCACCCCAAAAATTTCAAAAATCGGTAGAGTTCCTATAGCAGGCATCTGTGTGATAGCTTGTGTAGCCTCTTCCATTACAATAGTCGAAAGTTTAATGCTATTTCTCAAGTATAGCGCCGCAAATATAGACAAAATAGAAAAAGTGAAGCTAGCATATCCAAAAATTTGCGATAATAACACCTAAAGAGTAAAAAAGTGAAATTGTATGTGCTTAAAAATCATTAATTCTTTCAAAATACTTCTAGAACAGCATTAAATCAGTACTTTTCTTTTACAGCAACTAAACCCTTCAAAATACAAAAAGTAAAAATCATAACAAAACCCTTCTTTTAAAATATTTAGCAAGAGTATTTTTTTCATGGTCACTAATCCTTTCAAAATAATTCTAAGAATATTTTGTAATTTGTATAACCTTCCTAATAGTTCTTTGGAACATAAATTTATTACTTGGTTTTAAATCTGTTGACATACTTTTTAAAGAATAATAAACCATCATCTTAGTTTTAAAGCCATTAAACCTCTTAAAATAATTCCATCAGAATATTAAATTCTTCTAAAATAACTTTAAGAATCTAAAGCTATTGAATTTGTTTTATTATCAGTAATCTTCGAAATTACAGAAGGCCTCTGAATAATTTAAAAAACTGATTTGTTTAACAAACCTTGAAAACTGTTATAAAGAAAATTAGAAGTGAAAAAGTGGTCAAGTTTAAAAATGTTTGGTAATTACAAATCTTAACACCAAAGATTTGAAAACTTCATTAGTATAGTCTAATTCATATTTTTCTAATAAAAAAATATTTTGATAAGCTACTGCTTCAAAAATATTGATCAATGTGTGGAACAAGTCATTAAATTTAAAGAATTTTAAAATAATAAATGTATCACAAATAAAAAAGAGGATTTTAAATAGTAAACATTTACTTTGATAGCTGTTCAGCTTATATAAGAATTAGCTCATTTTTGTGGAAACTTAAAGTTCAATTTTTAAAAATTTTTTTAACAAAATAGTTAAGTTGAAGTAATATATATTTTCATCTCTTATGCCCTACTTAAGTATATTTTCACTCAAAATATTTATCTGTCTTGTTTAAACTTAAAGTTACAATCCTGAACTACCATATTTTTTTCTTTTTTACAATTGACTTTCGCATTTTATAGATTTTTCATACAAAAAAAGGAATTTTATGAACAATATATGCATCTTTATTGGAAGAAAATTGAAAGGACATAAAACATGCATAATTGCCTTTTTAGCTTCAAATGAGTTCATATTTTGTTGATTGGTAAAAGTTGAGAATGATTTATGAATGATTGAAAAGATTTAAATTTCTTTTTGGAATATTCTATATATTCTTTGCTAATGTTATCGATGAAAACTGAAAGGCTTAAAATTGCTCTAAAACTTAAAAACGCACCTGAGTTGGATTCATTTCAAAAAAAGAAGTATATTGAAGTCTTAGAAGAAATCGTCCCAAAAATCCAAAGGCCAAAATAACTAAAATAACACTTCCATAGGTCATATACGTTATAAAATTTTCTCTTCGCAGCACCAAACAGCTCAGAAAGCCGAAAATCACAGAAAAAATAAATCCAAATGATAGAATATAATAACGCGATCGAAATAAGTCATCGATGAAGTTTTGAACCAACAAAAATGAGCCTCCAAACGACGAAAAATATTGAGCCATTTCGGGATCGAACGGGAAGCAGTGGTTGAAAATGTCCATGCTTTTTATTTGAAGCATGCAGTGCGGATCGTCACTTCCAATCATTGTGAGACTTTTGCATCGATATGCATCTAAGCCTTTGCAGTTTAGTTCATTTTCTCCATCTTTAGCATAATGAAGTTCAGTGTCCATACATGCATATAAAGTATTGAATTCAGTGAATGTTGGACATGACTCCACGCATACACCAGTACCATCAGTGCTAAGAGATTAAAACAAATTTTAAACATTTTTTTAGCATTGAAAAAATTTATATAGATAAAAAAATAATTAAAACTCAACAGACATTGAAATTTTATACTTCTTAAAAATTCAAAGCGAACGCATGCTGATTACTCTTGGTGCTTCATAAATGACAAAAGTTCAAAAAAGGAAGAACAGAAGCTCATATTAACACTTAACTTTAGAGTAATCGAGTACTTACAATTCATTTTTGAGAAGACAATCGGTAAGTTTTTTATTTCTTTTCTAGTGTTTCAAATATAAAAAGCAAATTTGATAAAAACAAAAAGAATTGATAAAAATGAAAGGCTAAAGTAAAATTTCAATTGTTTAAATTACGGTAAAATGATTCAGAGATTCGTGATAATAGATCTGTGGAAATTAAAGAAAGGTTCATAAAATTGACTGAAAATTACAAGCTTTCTATGTATAACTCCATATCAGAAATTTTACTTGATGAAGTAGAGCCTCGGTTTATTTTTCACGTCGTCATGAACTCCACAATTTCTACCGTTATAGTCCATGCCACTTAACATAAATATTGGTTTCCCTTCAGCAATAGAATCAGCACCGATAATTGTCATCGCCGCCCATGTGCAAAGAAAAAGTAACAAGAACAGTACATCAGTAATTCTACGGGCAACTGGACCTCTAAAGTGTTTTGGTGCCTTTAGAGGACTCATTGCTAGTTCCCTAAACATTACGCCTTGAACTTGCAATAATGCATATTACGATAAAACACTTCGTTTGATGTGGTGATGTATTTGTAACCGTCATTTAATATCCCTTAACGTTTACTCATTGATATACGAGTGATTTCGCTACTTTACTCGACTCAAATATACTCAACGCTAAAAGTTCGAGTATTCGAATATAATTGAGAATGTAACTGAAATATATTTTTATACAGTTACAAAATGTAAATTGTAGATTGTACCACTGCAGCCACTTGCTTGAAATACTGAGAAATATTATACAGTATTTCCTATGCCGGACCACGGAAAACCAATTAGTGCTCCAACAAATTTTGACGGTCCAGTTCGCCGAAAATGTACAGATGTGTTGTTCACTCTAATTCTTATCGTTTCGTGGGCTGCGATGACCTACATCGGAGTACAGGCAGTGCAAAAAGGAAATCCCGATAAACTTATAAATGGTTTAGATTATAAAGGACAAATATGTGGAATTGACGAAGAAGTTAAAGACAAGCCTAACATGTATTACATAAGGTAATTGCTGCATAAACTACTAGTTATAATGCTTGAGAACTTGCAGGGTGTGAAGCACACAGCATTGCAACAATAGTTCAACATTTCCCCCATTATACTCTGAAACAATGATTGATTTTATCCTAAAGGTATGTAGATATCAATAGTGTGAAGCTTCGAAAGCATTCTTTTGGAGCTTAATTACTACCAAGCACTAGAAAACAGCAATACGAAAACTTTTTAATGCTAACACATAGGCTCGCGCACATGCCTACGCACACGCATGTATATATATATATATATATATATACTTATTTAGTACATACTATTTTAAAACCACCAACGCAATTATTAGGTACATTTTGTGTTTTTTCTTTTATTTGGGAAATTTAAGAAATTATGATACATTAGTTTGTTAAGAGTAGAAGAGATTTTCATAGTAAACCTAATCATCTCTAATCACCTATACGTAGGTATGATGGAACTGGCGTATGTGTTGAAAGTTGTCCAGATACTACAGACTTAAATGTTCTATATGCCTGTGTTGATGACGAATCGGAGAACAGTATTAATGGTTCAGATCCACTTGAGTGCGAATCATCAGACAGCGCACAATGCGCATTGCTCACAAAAATTACAGATCCGGACACTTTCTCTGGTAAAAATTTATCACATCAAACCCTGTTTACTAATATTAAGTGATTTAATTCCTATCCAATCAGATTCTGCAATTAAACACTGGGCCAAAACTGATTGGCTGAGATATACATATATTTTAGTATTATAAAATTTAATTAGATTGTCAACATGAATATTTAGAGGCATTTGTCAAATGCGTACACTATTTATAAAGTAGTTTTACCTAAAATGATGGGTTTTTGGTCTTACTCCTGTTAGGTTTTATTATATATAAACTCTTGCCGTTTTATAATAAACTGAATTTTAGTGATTCATTTTCATGGCTATAATACTAAAATAAACCATTTTTAAATGGTTTATTTTCCTTTTTTACTCAAGTAAAAAAAATTAAAATAAATTAAACCCAAAAAATACATTTCATGGTACAAATTGCTGTATTTTTTTAAGTTAAAAACAAGAAAATAATCTTTGGTTAATGTAATGGAGCCCGAATAAGATCCCTAGTAAGCTACGTAGTCGGTGCACGCTAGGATTGATTATGACAATGTAAGCAGCTTAGTATTTGGCAACAAAAGCTTTATTCTCGAGTTATTTTCTTTTGCATCAACAAAGCTACAAGCCATTGTGGTAGAGTTATACCACTGATATGTCAAGATGATAACTTTTTGTTAAGTATTAAAGACACTATAAGTACAGAATAGTTTTGGTCACTTTTATTCTAGTACTAAATTTTTTTGAAAATGCACGTAGTAGAGTATACATGACATACTAATATGAGTTATGATGTCTGAATTTTTAACCTATTTGATTTGCGTAAGCCGAATATAGTCCGATTCCATTTTACAGGACTTTTGAAGCATTAAAATATCCCCAGCGGTATCTAATTATATATCTGAATATAATAATGAAGACTAGTACAGTAAACTATATAGTATACTAACTTTATTTGAATAAGCAGTTATAGAGGAGCTTTCTAGAATGACTTTATGTTGAAGTACAATTGTGTACTTCAAACTACAAAATCACTCTGTGTCTTCTACCCTCTAATCAATCATGGCTTCATATGCTGCTTTTAGGCACAGGAGATGGTGTCTGTATGTACCAAATCGAAAGTATAGCAATACTCAATCGATGCTTCTTTATTGACTCAAATATTGCTTCTCAGTTTTCAAGTGTTGATGATACATCAAACATTGTCCAACAAGCACTAAGTGATATATATCAAGCTAGGTAATTTATGTATACAAATAAGCTTTATATTTTAATAAATACTTGCATGTGTACATGCTTTTTTTCATGTTCCATAGGCAGGCATCAATCAACCAAATGCGCTTATACCGCAAATTGCTTCCTTCCATTCTCTCTTTGACCAACCAAAAATTATCTGAACAGAATTTTAACATATTTGGCCAACCAAAATTCATCGAAACGTATTATTTCAAATTTTTACTATATATTAGTAGTATTTAATATCAAGATAAGCAAAATGGAAATAAAACATGCATGAATGATTCAATTTTGAAAATAAAGCATTAGAGCTGAAACATCACAAAGGTTTATTTTGTCTATTTTAGGTAATTATTTTTTTCATATTTTTATTTTTGTTCAGTATAAATCACTCAGTCACTGTAATATCAACTCTTTGTGGTATGCTCTGATCATCTTGGGGTTATCTATAATTAAGCTTTTAAACCATAATTTATATGTATAACTATTTGTAATAGTAATATGATAGCATTTCAATACATATATATATATATATTATATCACTGTAGATGAATATATATTGTATTAATATGATAAGAGTATTTTATGCATATCTATATAATCACACATATATATATATACTTTTTAAGGTACTATATTTTGGGCTTTGGATTTGGGGCATCATTTTTGTTTGGTTTCATCTATTGCATAATTCTTCAAATCCCTGGTGTTGTTTCGGCCATGACATGGGGAAGCATTGTGGGTGTTATCGGCTTGTTTGCTGGTATTGGTTATTTGCTATGGGATAAATCTATCCAATGGGAGCATGAAGATGTTGAAGTACATTCAGACAATCAGGTGATCAGAGTAAAAAAAATAAAAAAATCATATATATTTATGTATTAATTGATATAAAAAATTTTGTCAACTAGTTATATGCATACATATTTTTACGTCAATACCAACTTATTTAGTATGCAATCCAATGTACTTATAGAGTAACCTCCCAGAACATGCTAAACTTGAAATATATATATATATATATATGTACTTTTAACCTATAACATTGCTTTGTTATTTATTCATTGCTCATTTGCATACATTAATTCAATATTTTATCCTAGAATCAAAGTTAATATAAATTTTTTGTATGCAAATATGGCTAATTTAACTTTAAGTTGTAATTTTAGATACATTTCTATAATGGATTTTGTAGGAAGTTATAACCAAAAGTCATACACTTTTAGTATAGATTTAGAGCATTTGTTGTGAAATTACAATTTTTAATACAGCGATGGATATATCTGTGACATTTTCATAATTTTTTTTACAGTTTTTGATAAAATTTATGAAAAATTTTGTATACATTCATTGTAGATTATATCTTTGTATTCATTGATGATGCGTTTTTTATCATGGTATCATAAATTTCTGTACTTTTGCAATAAAATCAGAATTGAATTTTGTACTGATTCAATTTATTTAAGCTTATTTGCTTTTTTTGTATCAATGCATTAAATTTTTATTATTGAGTTGATAATATATATGGTTTTGAACATTCTTATCATATTATAAATTTTATGACTTTATGTATACAAATTTTTATCATCAAACCATAGATTATTTCATATTTATACTCTAAGTCATAATTTGATATGTCAATTGTATATTATTATTCATATTTTTAATACTTTTTTCAAAAACCTACACTTGTTAGAACTGTGACCTGTATAAGAGCTATGTACAAACTGTTTAAAAATAGTATACAAATTGTATGAGAACTGCATAAGTACTGTATACATATATGAACTGTTTTATCAAACTATTGGGTTTTTATAAGTATGATGAGTATTCATTAGAAAACTTGCCATTTATTGACCAATTGGAATACTTTAGTGATGCCACGTCATCCATAAGCTCTAACACTACTCCGTTTCTAATTTTCTGCCTCTTCTATTTTTCATTAAAAAACTGGCATCTGTACGTAGAATGTAATTGACTTTTAAACTTTTAAAGAGTACTAGATTGTATAATTTTGTAAACATTTGTATACGTAAGGGTTATATCAGTTACCTTAAGTTGATTAAAGTTGTATAAAGTTTGATTAACTCAATTTAAGTAAATTGTAAGCTGTTTTGCGCCTGTCAAATCTTTCAATTCATTCACTTTAAAGCAGATTCATCCGAGGAATGAAATATAGAGATTTACTTTTTTTAGCTTTCTATCATAATAATATCAAGTACTACAATGCGAATGATGGCTAGGGACTGGATAATGTTGAGACTCAAAAAATTTGCAATAAAAGAATTCTGGTCTACTTTTACGGGCAGCAAGGCACCACAGGGTGCTAACTTTGAGATTTATGGCTCTTTATCTATAAATGGTTCTAACGTATTTTTTTGGGCAGATTTTTGGAGCTTTTTTGGTGCAGAAAAAATTGTACATACCTTTCATTACTATTGATTAATGAATAATTCAAATATTGAATTCTAGTTTTATATGATTTCTGAAAAATTTAGCAGTTGAAAAAGTTAATCTTAATTTTTTGTAGATTTTCATGATAAAAATTTTACACACTTTTTTATAAATTGCCAGTTTTTATTGGAAAAGTACTTATACTTTTTTGCTTAGATTTTATCTGCCAAGATTGTCGGTGTTATTGGATTTGTGCTCTCAGGACTCTCTTTATGTTTAGCTTTGTTTATGTATCGGCGCATAAGAATTGCTACGAGCATTATGAAAGAGGCTGCAAGAGCTATAGGGAAGATACCTCTTTTGGTACTTATGCCTGTTTTTGAAGCTTTTGGAATATTATTCTTTTCTGTACCTTTTGTGTACTATTGTAAGTGAAAAGTTACATTATAAACACTGTATAACGTTTGATAGCGCTTGCATATGAAATTAAGGCACATGTGCCATAAGGAAAATACCTCTTATGGCGCTATGCCTGTTTTTAAAATCATTCATTTGTGTACCTTTCATCTGTTACTGTAAGTGAAGAGTCAGAATATAAGCAGTACATATTACTTTTGGTAACTGTTGCATACAAAAATAAAGTGCATAGAGCAATAGAGGAGATACCTTTTTTTGTGCTTAATATCTGGTTTTCAAGCTTTTTGACATATATCGTATGTAATTCATTTATTAGCGGTAGTGAAAAGTCACAATTTTATTACAGCTATCATTTATGGTTATAAGTAAAAGTTACTGTAATCTATAAATTAAAAAAATGTTTTTTTACAACCTTTGATATTTATTACATTGGAAAAATGAATAGAGAGGTATAGGGACAATCCTTCTTAAGGTGTTAATTGTGTTTTTTGTTCAAAAGTACAAAGTTGCCCTATGTAATTTTTTATGTTCTCATATAATCAGTTCATCCATCTATATTTCATGTTTATATATACTTTTTTATCTTAAGTGAAAAAAGAACAATTTTTATCATTCCTTTTTGTTCTATTATATCAGTTTATTACATGTATGCTTTATATTCCGCATGAAAATTCTGTATTTTTACAATCCTGGACATTGAGAATAATGGTAGTTATGATACATACAGACACACATAAAATCGGAAGGGGGTAGTAGGGAATCGGTACTTTTCATTTGAAAAATATTCAAGATAATTTTTAAAAAGGATTATATATATATATTTTTATTGGCAAAGAGTAAAAAAATATAGAAATTTTACTATTTATACTTGTAAATGCAGAAAATTTTCTTTAGCTGCTTTAAATATTTTCAATTTTTCTTTTTTCCCAAAAAGTTTCTATGACCTTTCAAAAATGTTTTGAATTTATCTCCTTTTTCCCCAAAAGGTTCTGTAACTTTAAAAAAACATTCTAAATTTTGAGCTTTTAACAAAAATGAAACAATGATGAGCTTAAAAGTTACCAAAGGATATGTTTGCTTACTTCAAATGTACCAATTTCCTTCAACTTTTATGCATAATTTTTAGGTGTCCATATTGCATCTATAGGAGAATTTTCAACAGAAACTATCAACGGAACAGAAGTAAAAACTGTTGAATATAATGATGAGGTACAGCTTCTAGCTTTGTATATGTTATTCTGTCTTTTCTGGACCACGCAATTCATACTGGCAGTGGGACAGGTACATGGATAAATATTAAGATATGCTTCGATGAACTCTAATGAAGCACTTATATATATATATATATATTATAACTTTCAGATGTAAGAATCTGTCGGTCAACTGAAAATATTGTTACATTCGAAAATCGGAAAAATCTGAAGTAAAACTTGGCAAAATCTGAGTTTTGCTTGTTCATATATAAAATATAACTTTTTTATTTGCTATCAGTAGAAGTTTGTAAAAGAGAGTTAGTTATGTCTGAAGGTTATTGCATTTGTATGCCAATACTGAGATATAGTACATACTAGAATGTCTACAAATATATGTATACGTTTAAAAAGCCATATATGTAACAATTTCATATATACATACTAATACAAGCTAATACGCACTGATATACAGATGTATACATATTGTATACGTTTATATGATTAGATCGTAGTTGCTCTAGCTATTGTCAAGTACTTCTTCACAGCAAACAAGTCAAAAATTGGAAATCGGACATTCTTCAAAGCTCTTTGGCAAGGATTGTTTTATCACACTGGCACTGCTGCTTTTGGTTCCTTAATCATTGCAATTGTCCAGGTATCATGAACAAACTCTTCAAAAAAGAATATTTATTTGGTACTTGAAAGGTTCAAAGAAGGTACTTTGTAATTCCCAAAGTTCCATGTAGGTTTCGAAAGAGTAAATAACAGTGTTCATTATCCATTACGTAATTTTGAAAATTTCTATTCAATTTTTATATATATATATATCAAATTAGAGAATTGTTTCTATTTATTTGATTATAAATAAAAATATGCTATCAAAAATATCACTTATTGGGTTGAAAGCTTTTGCAAAGCTAAAAGTGTCTACTTAAAAAGTGAGTTATAGGATTCTTGCAAAATCCTTTGCAGATATGCTTAAATTTTGTCTACCCATAGATGTATATGCATAAATGTTTTTCTAATTAATACTGGGTATTGGTGTGTAGTCCTGGGTATATGCTGGGGGTGGGGGATATCAGACAGGGTTCTATTAAATTTGAATTGAAATTGATTCTTAATAACTAGAAAACAGTTTTTAAATATAATGAATGTATGATGTCTATTTTTTAGTCATGTTACCAGTTGAAAAAAACAGTGGTTTCTGTCTAGTTCAATACAAATACTGTTATTGCCAATATAATATCTAGTTTGCCAGATGTTATCAATGTATTGATCAAGAAATAGCAAATTTTTCCTACTTTCTACCTATAGAAATTGTTCTCAAATATAAGGAGGTAATATGTATTTTAACAATTACAAAAAGTAGTTACCAATGTAATATCCAGTCAACTAGGTATTGCCTTCTTATTTACCAACAAATAATACATTTTCATTGCATGAGTATTATTCTAAAATGTTTACAGAATAGCTTAGAGCGCTATGCAAAGTGAAATTTAGAATAGTTTGGTTATTTTAATGCTACTTTATGAAAAATTAAAATTTTCATTTTTATGGTATATGTACACAGGCTATAAGAACTGTGCTGACATACGTACAAAAAAAAGCTAGAGCGTCAGGCAATAAAATTTTAGAAGCAGTTTTTGCATGTCTCCAATGCTGCATGTGGTGCTTAGAAAAATGTATGCAATTCATAAACAAGAATGCATACATTCAAACTGCATTGTTTAGCACGAGTTTTTGTACGAGTTCAAAAGAGGCATTTTTTCTTATTGCTAGAAATATTGTTAGAGTTGGAGCAGTTGCGATGGTAACCGAATGTATGGTTATTATGATGAAATTATGCATATGCCTTGCATCGTGCGGTGCAACTTATTTGATATTAGATTATAAGGTATGCGGTAGTATGTATGAATTTTTGTATATATGATCTGCATATGTATGATTGTTCACGCATCATTCTAAAATGCATATAAATATATATTTATACAGTTTGTACATGTGCCCGTAAAATAGCCAAAATTTTATGTCTTATCTTAATGTATACTTTTTAATCTATATACCTCTCTATACTCTTGAATCTAGATGGGAAACGAACTATATTCCTTAGTTGCTCCCACAATTTTTTCTGGCGTATTATCCTACATTGTAGCTAATGTTTTTGCGGAGCTATTTAGCATGACAACATCAACAATTCTCCAGTGTTTCATTGCTGATGAAGAAATGTTCCCGGATAACGGAAGGCATGCTAGCCAAGAGCTTAGAGATTTAATGGATCATCAAAAAATACGATCTATCTTAGCTGATACTGGAACCGCCCAATAAAATAGCAACCAACTCCCCATGTAGAATTGTACATACAGACACACATAATTTTGACTACTGGGCATGTATGTTTTACAAATAAAGTGCAGTTTTGGGCGTTGTACATTAGAAATAGTTACATTCTTTTTATGTATATTTTTATGCGTGTATGCGGATATTTGTTTTCAATTCCTTCTAGTACAGAGTGACCTCTCTAAATGTATTGCACTTGACTAGGGGTTCAATTTTTGGTGTCATGAATTTGAAATATTTGAATTGTTTATAAATGCTTGCAATTTAATATAATTGAAGCAAAAAAAAAATTCATTAATTCTTCATAATATTATGCCTGATGAAATCTTTAAAAGTAAATCACTTTCTATTGTATATTCAGAATAGGATAAGCTTCTATATGAAATTCAACTTAAGCGATAATCTAAAAATTTTTCGAATTTTCTGCAGTAAAAAGCGTTAGAAAAAGATTCTTTTTGGAAATTACTGCGCTCCTAGCCATTTCAATATTAGACATGATTTTTAGGCTAAGAAACTTTTTACCTATGGCTCAATCTTTTCTAATGCAAAAGTTCAGTTGCATAAAGCAAAACCTACAAGTTTATGTTATAGCTCAATTAGTCAGTGAATCCTAAGCCCTAACTTTTGCCCTGTACATTTCTTACATTTAGGAAAATAATTGTAGGCTTTTTGAAATAATTGTCTACATCTACTGCAAGACAAGTGTATCATGCCTTTTTTACGTAAATGTTAGTTCACATTTTTTAGAATTTGTCATTCAAAAAAGTCAATTCCTCGAGAAAAAGTAATGTTTGTATGAAGTGTGTAGCACAAATGAGAAAAATTACAGAAAATTCTGTTTCGCAATATATGTTTATTACTTGGTGGGTACTAAAGTAAGTTGAGGTATAACTACACCGTTCCCTCAGAATGGTGCGTTATATGATCAAACTTGTCAACAAATTTCTTGATGCAAAAGCAAGGACTCAACTCCATTCAAACAGTATGTATGTTTTAATATTGCTAAAATATTGAATAAGATACATCTCTTGGGTAAAAGGGCCAATTAGTTTTCAAAGAGTTTCTGGAGTTATTGTTAGGTTACAGATGGAAGACGTTCATTGATTAGATGGAGACAAGTGCAAATGCATTTATCATGATCTAATACATTTTTGCTGTGTGATTTGTCTTAGAATCATAATTCATTTATATGTTGCAAAAAAATGTTTATGTCTGATTCCTTCTGGGAGTTGTATTTATGGTTTGATCTGTCGTCTTGTATGCACATAGAATAAGCTGCAAGGTGCTGACAAAATTCTTATTGTCAACACATGAGACAAAGGCTAATATAATTGCATTATTTGGGTAATATTTTTGTACTCCTCGTTTTGCTCTTGCTTCTTGGTTTACTCATTAGTATGATTAGCTAGTCTTAACAGCATAAACATGTAACTGTTATCTTTTGTTTGCGCACTGCTGAAATTAAATCACTTTCAGCAATGTTGGTTTGATTTAGCCTAATATGCATTGAACTAATTGCTTTTTGTTGCTTCATTTGCTTACCATAGTTTATTTTACTGGTTTAGAGTTTCAGAATAAGTTGAGGCCTTACAAATATTTCTAAAAATTACTTTTCCTTTGGGAAGATTATAAACTTTATTCTGTACAACAGGATTCAAATTTTTTTCTCTGATTTTGCTCAACTTCAATGCATCTATCCAATATCTGAACCGTATGATTGTAACTCTCTCTATTCTATGTACTTTCTTATCTTACAATTATAACGTAACATCCTTCATTCTATTGCAATGAAAATATGTAGTTGGTGAGTCTACTCCAACTCAATTATTCTATAGCACTAGTGATGATAAATTGCAAAAAAAGTTTAAATCATTCAAGTAACATGATTTTAATGAGTATTTGAGCAATATATTTTATGAAAGTTAATTACCATAATTTTCTAATATTTTGCATATTTTCAGGGAAAATATAGTATTCCTGAATATAGCTAGTTTGACTATGGTGTGCAAGAGCAGCCATAAGATACTTGACACAAAAGGTTTATCTTCATGTAATTTAGTTGAATTCATTTTCTAAATAGAAGTTCATTAAAAAACTTGTACATTAAAGAGCTTCAGTTGCAGCAGTAGTTTTGTAAAATGTAATCTCAATATTTTAAAAGCAAAATTTGCTTTAAAAGAATTTTTACAATGAGCACATTTTTTGAGATAATTCTGAAAAATAATATCTTTTACATGATCAAACAACTTTTTCCAGTATGAGTGCTTACATATAGAAGCTATAAGGTACCAAAAAAAGTGTCATAATGAATAGTTTGCAAAGTTGTGTTAACTTTAACTGCAGTTTTTATGATGGTAATAATATTTTCTCGATGATAAAAATGTAATTAAGTTTCAAATAGTTTTCTATTGTTACCTGTTTGTAGTAACAGATTAGTTTGTTAAAAAATTGAGCTAAAAGAAAAAAATGCTCTGTAAAAATAATACATTTGTTTAATACAGTTTTTACAATTTTAATTTTTTACATCTGTGCAACATATTTCTTATTTTTGTTTTTATTTTGTTAGTAATATTTTTTTTAGTACTATTTTCAGTATAGTTCAAGCCCAGCTGTTAAAATATGAATGCTTTTTTTGCAGATTTCTATTATATTTTGGTATCTATCATATGAAATAAGATATCAGAATATTGGAAAAGTATTTGCACTTTTTTTCATGGTTTACTTGCAAGTGGCCATTTAGAACTTATTGTTTTCTACATTTCTATTTTTTTGTAGCACATTAAATAGCTCATATTTTTTCAATTATATATATTTTGTAGACCATCCACAATCTTTAGTGAGATTATGTATGTAATAAAGTTACTTTATGTAAAAATTGAAGCCCAGTAATTCTGTTTAAACCTATAAATCAGCTAATACCTAGATAGAACTGTAAATATCAATGCATAACTATGTTTGATGAATAGTATGAATTTCATGAAGACAATTATACACAATAGCAAGGATGACTGAATTATTATTATATTACTGTTAAGGCTTGCAAACAAAAGGACGGAGTTAGAAAGAAAATGAACCAAAAAATATGGATGGATCAACACCAATAGCAAAAGAAAAGCAAAAAAGAGAGGAAAGTAAATTAATTTTTGCATGTGTGTTCACTAATGAATGAAAACATAAACATGAAATATAAAAATAATTATTTGTGACTAGCTTGAACTTGATGACTAGACAAATTCCCATTGGTTGATTTGCAAAGTATCATAGAAAAATATGGAGCAGAACATATAATATAGAACAATGTAGAACATGCGGATCTAAATAATAGTTGCAGTCTTAACATTTATGCATATAAAAACTTTCATACTAGATAGTAATTTAACTATTTAGTAATAACCTTGCTTTGAACATACTCTTTTCTAGCAATACCACTCTATCTATTTCATCTATATTTATTTATCAAATTTAGACTGAAATTTTTCTCAGCTACTTATGATTGAAACATAACCCTTCCCGACCGAACAAGAATTCACATGAATCATTACAATTTTCTATCCGTCTCAGATTTGTTCACATATGTATTCCTATAAAAGCATTAAATTTTCACTAAATTCTTCAGCCATTGAAATTTGTTGATTAGCTATACAAGTTTTTGTTAACTTATTGAGCACCGGAATCCCTTGCACAACAGTAGTGAGACTAAGAAGAATCTTCCTCACCACTGAAAGAGTCAATGTTTAACTTTTTTAAAAGAATATTTTTGCCGAAAGGTTTATTTTGCAGATTGACAATGAAGAACATTGACCTTTTTGCCAGTGGTGCAAGATTTTCGCCATACTTTGGTACAAATAAGAAAATTCATCCATGGTAATTTCATGAAACTTGAAAGGCTAAATTTGGCAAGTACAATATAAATAAAGTAGTATGTTTGCAAGTTGATGTGCAACTTAAAAACTTTTATAGACTTGGCAAAAACTGAATTTGATGTCAATTTCAAAAGAGTATTTTTTAAGACACATGTCTAGAGTATAGTTCACTGGCATTTCATATATTAAAAATTGACTTGTGCTTGGAAAAACATTCACAGGTTAATAAATAATAACTTTTCAATAAAAAAAGCGCTTCAAAGAGACAAAAAGTTCAATACTATACTAAACTCAGAAAAAATTTTACTAATGGTACTTAATACATGAATAGCAAGTGATGAAAGGTTTAACATCTTTCTAAAAACAAATAAGTATCAAAGTCACTATATTTCAACTAAAATATTGCACCAAGAAATAATAATTTCAAGCAGCAAAAGATCGAAATCTTTCTATGTAAAAAAATGATCAAAATACAGTGAAATTTTTATTAGTATGAATTTAAAATCCTTCAAACAATTTTTGAGAGCCGTTGTATGGCACGACTCGGACATTATCGGTAATACTCGCAAAATGACTCGTATCAGTCAAGTCAGCTACTACTGGTATATACGGAGCATCAAATGTTGTTGCATATAGCTATAGATAAAAAAATATCAATAAAATGCAAGAATTATTTTAAAATCATTATATTTAATGAAGCATTCGCATTAGTTAGCATAAACTCATAATTTTTCTCTTGCAATAAATTTTCAAAATTATTCTTCTAAATACATTTGTAGTAAATTCCTTTGAATGGACAAACACCTTGTATGACATTCGTTTGAAATTTCAACATCCTTTAAAGAATCAAAACTAAAGGACCAAGAACTCCTTTGTGCATACTTATACCTTTGTATAATAAAATTTAATTTAATTTAAAAATACCTTTTCCCAATCAAAATCATTTTGACTGAACCAGTCATGATCCATTATATCTCGCACTCCACCA
Source organism: Vaucheria bursata (assembly GCA_032358265.1). Taxonomy (NCBI): domain Eukaryota; class Xanthophyceae; order Vaucheriales; family Vaucheriaceae; genus Vaucheria; species Vaucheria bursata. The sequence goes on from JAULBW010008941.1 coordinate 28,788, forward strand.
ATCATATTACCTAATCTGAATGCTGGACTGGGACTGAGCAATTTTCTTATTAAGTCCTCTGCAGCTGGTTCAAAGCCGGCAGGAAAAGTAAGAAATCGTTCACTCCTACATAAAAAGGAGATATGTATACCTAGAGCAAAATCGGATATAACAAATTAATTTTTTATATCCAAAAATATAAAGCCAATTAGAAATACTCTGGACTTTTCTTGGTTTACTAGACAAAAGTGAAGATTCATTAAAAGCGAATTTTTCATACCTGAAATTATCTATTTATCCTATGAAAAACGGTTTTTTTCAAGTGATTGATATATATCACGATTAACTAATCGACACGAATAGATGCTCATGATAATTTAGTTATCTTGATTTTACTTGGCTACATTAGACTTTGGATAAAATGCATTTGCCATTAATAAAAGTTATTTATAACAAACTAGCTATAAAGCCATAATTTAGCTTCAGGTTCTCAGATATATCGAATTCATTCAGGTGGCCCTAGATATCATGAATATATTGAATTAATTGATTGAGAAACGTGACTAAGTTCCCATTTCTTTTTCCCATTGAGTTCTTGCATATCTCATGATTTATTTTTCTGTCTGCAAAATAGATACTGCAATACTTGGAAATTTTATTATCAATTGTAAAAGACCTGATATATATATATATATGAATGTATAACTTACCTTATTGCTTTTTTAAATATTTCAGCCTGCCGCGAGTCGCTAAAAGGTGTTTTTCCAATTAATAACTCATATAGAAAGCACCCTAGAGCCCAGTAATCCACACTTTTGTCATGACCACGAGAGAGGACAAGTTCGGGGGCAAGATAATCGGGAGTACCACATAATGTGAAAGATTTTGTTTGAAGAGTAGCTCCTTTTTTAAATGGTATTCGCTTTGCAAATCCAAAATCAATCAACTTAAAAAAAAAATTTGGAAACGAATAATTTTTTGAGCATTATTTTCAAGGTTATGCAACTTTTGACTTGATTAACTTGTTTTGCATAATCTGCCAACAATACCTAGTAGACTGTAATATTTTGTCAACTGCATCGTGTATTCGACAGAATTGTTTCATAAAGTGTTCTAGAATGTTCAATTAAGTTATAGAATAATATCCACATTGAAGCAGAAAGAATGACTTTCATAGACAATGCTCTTTTGTAAATGCTCAGAAAAGGGATCTAGAAGCAAAAAACTGACCAATTGCAAATCGTTGTTGGCTTAGAAATTCAAAAGGCTTTAATCTATGCAAGCAATATATTATAATTAATCTGACGTAATTATCAAGAAGTTGAAAGAAACAGAAAAGTTTTTTAAACATCCAAAGCAAATCGCATCTGATAGTAAATAAATGAAAATCCAATTTTACCCATATAATTTTTCTCTACACAAGCATCGTGTATTGCTCAATTCAAATTTACGAACTTCTTCAAAAACTAGTAATATTTTTAGAATGATTTTATAAAACTCCACAAAACTCTAAATTTTTATAAAAGTATTGAATTTATTGTTTAGAATATAGCTTGTAAAATTGTTACACACTTCAAAAGGTAACAAACAGTTAAGCTATGAACATACATTGTGAGCAATACATCAAGTTACTTCAAATATAGCAATGCTCTTGCCACCAAAATTATATTCAACATTTGCCATATTAGACATTTATTATGTTCGAAAATCTGAAACTGAACTTGGCGTAGTATGACTTTTTATTCCTCATAAATGAAAATAGATCAAAAGCTAGTTCTTTGCATTTAAAGTTTACTATAAGTTTTTGCTATCAAATCAATGCTTCTGAAAAGGCAAAGAAACTTGAAACTATTTTTGAAAGGCCTATCCTCACTTATTAGTACCATTTAGACTTGTATGAATGAACGAAAAATGAATTTCAAATTTTCTGCGCCCCTAAAAATTGTGCATGTCTGTAATTATCAAAGGTGTTGAAATGATTGCACCAAAATTTAAACCTCAAACTCTAACACAATCTTCAATCCATATGAGAGTATTTTAAATAATTGACACGTGGCCCGTTCATAGTGTCAGTTTAAGCTAGCAAGCATTTAAGAGTCCAAATAAAAGGTACAGAAATCCAAATTTTTCAAGTAAAAATAAATTTATTTAAATGCACACATACATCAATGTAGAAAGATTTACACATAAGCCAACTTTATTTTTGAGTGCCAGAAATCATAATTGCTTTGGGATGCACAAATATGTATGTTGTTACAGGCAGAATTATTGATATATATATATATATGTATCAATATAATGCATACATACAAAAAAAAGATCAATGCAAACACACATACCTTTAAATACCCATTTTGCGAAATAAGTAAATTTTCTGGCTTTAAATCACGATATGCAATATTCATTTTATGTAAATACTGTAAACATAATATTACACAACCCCCATAAAATCTCGATGCACTGGGAGTAAACCCGCCCAAATTCGTTCGTGGCAAATGACGTAACTGAAAAAAACACATAAAATTTGGTATCAATTACAGAAGTATCATTATTTAAATCCAAATTCAATGTTTTTTAATTTTTCATATATATTATGAAATAAAATTTTACTTAAAATATAATAACTCAACACATTCTCGTAAAATCCTAAAATATCAGTGTTGCCTACTTTAATGAGTCAAAATCAGTGGCCACCACATAATTTAAGATTGGCTGGCAGTGCTGCACAGAGATAGAGATACCGCAGAGAAAGAAGATATGAAAAGATAGAACAATATTATAGATTGAAGTACACTATTATACTTCAACATAGAATTGTTCCAGAAAACTGTTCTGTAATTGCTTATTCATATAAAGGCTAGTATACTGAATGGAATACTATACTGTTCTGCATCAATACAAATAAATGCAACTAGGCATGACTAGCAATATCTGAACAGTTCTATCAGTAGTTTTAAGTAGATTTGGCTCAGTGGTATTGGGTAAGTCCTGGCTATATATACAGGGGATTCCGAATGGGAACCACAGTAGGTTAAGTTCAGTATAATATCAAATGGTCAAGATTTTGCACATTCTAAAAATGCGCTCATTTGTCAATATAAATCAAAATAATAATGACATGAAAATTGGCATTTTTAATCAATCTCAATCATTTTCTGCATTTCATTATTAGCAGTATCATAATATTAGACTATTTTTGATTAAGGCAACTTAGAGCATGAATTAAAAACTGTGGTCATCCCTGTCCGAACCTGATTTTAATTTCATATAAAAAAGTAAAAAAGGAGAGGAACTAAAAGTAAAAAAGGAGAGGAACTAAAAGTAAAAGGAGAAATGATAAAATATAAGCAAGAGAAAATAAAAAAATAAAAAGACAAAAAAGGAAAAAAGAAAAACTTCCTACAAATTCACCTTTGCCCTTTCGTATATATAGCTCCACAGTTCACCTCCCAGCAATAGTTCAGTTAACATGAGGAGTTCATCACGGGTATTGTATGTACAGATCAGATCAAGAATAAGAGGATGTTCGCAAGCCATTAAAATGTTCTTTTCGTTAAGTATGTTTCGCTGCTGGTGACTTTTCGCGATCTGCAAAAAAAGTACCACGAATGGGAATTGAACTGGATATTATAATGATAACAATAGAATGCACAATTTAGTGACTGTTGATAAAAAAAAATTCACATTTTGGGTGAAAAAAAGGCGGAATGCTACTGAACAACAGAAATTTTTTTACGGGAACATATTCTACAGAATAACAAACCTACCTGGGCTTTCATCATAGCTTTAAGTGCAAAAACCTCCCCAGTTCGTCTGTGCTGCACTAATTGTACCCGGCCAAAGGTACCAGTACCTAACATACCCACCTAATATAACAAATCATTTCAACATGTTATAATGCAGCAAATGTTAAAATCTGTTGATAGTAAATACAGTGAAGTCATGATCATACTAACTAGATATAACAAGAAAAATATTACTAGCTTATGTATTTGACATAATGCGAACGTTATTATACTTCAATATGTTATTACTTAACGCAAAAACAATATAACTAGCATGCAATTTAATGGAATAATAATGACTACAATAAAACTACTACATAACTTAACGCGACTACACTAAAATACGTACCGTATGACTCAATTTTCAACCTGCTATACCATCAAGAAATGAATTGAGTCATATGTATATGAGCATCACATTTTTACAATATTATGTATATAAATATATGGATAAATAAATGCAGAGGCATACCAGAATGCATGCATCAGTATGGATGTACGTATACTAAAAAATGAAAAACTTTTCAATCCAGTAGCATGTATGTACTATTCTAGTACCTTTTTTAGTTCTTCCAGTGGAATTACTCTACGACTTCTACCTACTGATTTAACCCCCAATAACTCCTCTCCAATATTTTCTCTACGAGTCATCTCACGTGCTAAAATCTGAACAGCAAAATATAAATAAATGTACAATTAATAGAGGTCTACTTAGGATAGAATCTAAATGCAGTCTCAATAAGTGCAGTGTTTTCTCACAAAATTTATTGAATGAAAATTAGAACTAAAATGTATACTTGGGAAATTATGAAAAAGAACTTAATTAACAAGTTAAAAATCAAATTTAGCTGTATTTGTAAAAAGAGGAGTTGCGATTCGTTCAAATATTACCAATGAAATTAAATACACACAGGAAGAGTTCAAAAAAAGAATAATTAAAAGATTATATTATTATTACCAAATGCAGCTACCATGAATAAAAGGTTACAGCTAAGAGAAACTTACTTCGAACCAAATGATATCATCAAATAACACCAGTATTTCTAAGCAAATTTTTAAATAATATATGAAAAAATAGCCTTTCATTGGATAAATTGTTTTTAAATAAGAAAAAATTGAAATAATCAACAGATGGAGCGAATTATGCCAAAAAGAGAGAATCGCTAAGAAAATGCATCCTAAGAAAAAATTGTTCTTAGAATAATTTTCGAACTCTTCAGCCTGCTTCTATATCACCTTGGATAGAGTATCCTTTCTATGATTTGCGCAAATTCTTTTTTATCTCCAGAATACAAATCAATATACTAATAAAAAATTTGGGGGCATAAACATTTATTATTATACCTATATATACATATTATAAAAAGAAATTCATTTTTGTCTATTAGAGCTTTAAGTTGGCTAGAAAAGGACAAACTTTTGAGAAATTGTAATGATTAAGTAATTATTGGATGAGAGTAATATCTTTAAACAAAGGTCAAATTAAAGTATAATTGTGGACTTCATCACCGTTTCCAATGGACCTAGTAGACAGTTAAAATCATCTCGTTCTAGTACTAAGCAATCCACATAGCCACAAGCAACGACATTTGCTCCACGAGGCTCTTTTTTTAAAAGTGCCCTTTCACCAAAAAAATCCCCTTTTCCGAGTTTCATTAGTTCTTTTTCTTCGCCAGTGCCAGGAGCAATATGAAGCACTCGAACTTCACCTTCGTTGATTATATAAAACCTAGTACCCTGAAAAATATCAGTATAATCTTGATTAAAAAAGGATTATTTATTATAATTTACATGAATTAATAGTTTGAAACTAAAGATTATATTAAACAAATAGAATTTCAAACTGATAACTTTCTTAGACTCATAATTTGAGACCCATTTTTGCCTGCTTTACCACTCTATCATAAGAATATACATATGTATATATATATATATATAAATCCAATTCAATTTGAAGTTTGCAATTTGAAAAGCTTAAACTTGTGGGTCTAAGTACAATTGATGTTGAGCGATATGAACCATCCATAGGAATTATACGCACAGATATATTCGAACATGATTCAGACGTAAATTATCTATGATGCTCGTGCATATGAGTACGACCAATAGCAAGAATGATTCTATATGTATTGCCCAGGAGAAAACCAATTATACCCAGCAGTGCATACTTGGACCAATACGATAGTATTCGCATAGTACATTTATTAATGTGTGGATCTTTAAGCTTATGTATGTATGGATGTATACAACTGCGTGCAAAACAGTACTCAGAATCCATGTACATATACATAAGTGAATTAGTGTATACGTGTATGTATTAAAATGTCAATATAAACGTTTAAATATATATTTATAAACATTTAAAAAATCTGTAGAGATGCATGTATAATATGATATATATTCAAATCAGAATAATATTACCTCTTCTCCTTGTCGAATAACGTAGTCATTATCTTCAAAAGATTGAACGCAAAGCGCATCAGCTACTCTACTTAACTCATCATCAGTCAATTTTGAAAGCAATGGAACGCTTTTTAATATTCTGAGACGCATATTGTTCTGAAGAACATTTTGGAGGGGTCCTAACAAAGCAAAAAACTGCAATAAAAAAGTAATATAATTTCTTATAGATATGGCAATTTTGTTCAATATATATCATTCGTTTGGAAAAAGTGTAAAAATTTTAAATTGATAATTTCAACAAATTATTTCATACACACATACGCATGTAAATAGATTACATTCCTATCAGCACTCATCAAATACAGTAATACTTACTTATATAAATATCAATGGATACTTAATTACCAGCAAATTTATACACATATAGAGATACACACCTTCGCCCTATCAAGTACCAGACACCTCACCGACCCATGAACTGCTATACAATTAGCAGCTCGAGGCTCCTCTAACATTAGTGCCATTTCACCAAAGTACTCTCCTGGGCCTAAACTAAGCAGAGGAGCTTCAGTAGAATCTGTAGCACTACGCCACTGGGTACACTGAACCTGGCCTTCTTCGATTAAATAGAACTTTTCGCCCTTGAAAAGTTAAACACGTAGAAAATAATTCAAATCGTTGAAGTCTTCGATTGCAAATGCAATCATATTCATTTGTTACATTCAATGACATCAATTATTCAAAGTTCTATTGATAGCTACATTTCCGTTTCAAGTTACACTAGTACTATAATACAATACTACGAAAGCTACTATCAATAGTAATTTTTGAAATATTTTTGATTTCACTTTTAGTTAATTGAAATAGAATAATCATATTTGTATAATTTAAGAAAATCAGCTAAAACTTGCCAGTGCGATATGGACTGAATTTTAATTAATCTCTTTTAGCTTTATTCAACCACTCTAAGTCTATCTCAGCTAGTGACTAACTGTAAGATAATTTTCAAAACCTATTCAAATGAGTGAAATTCAGATTAGATGAAAATAGTTCAGTTTAACATGCCTGCTCTCCTTGTCGAATAATATACTGATCTATTTCAAAAGTTTCCGATTCCAATACATCTGCTAATTTAGTAATTTGCTCATTGGTCAATGGTGAAAATAGCTTCACTCCACGCAAAAAATCGCATCGCTTCATCACCTTTAAAAATGCGACAGCAAGAAAATGCAATACATAATAAGCAAATCATACTTCAAAGTCAGACTGTATCCATCTTTAATTATTCGTTTCCATATATCAAAACTTATGCACTAGCATGCACCTTTCTTTATACATTAAAGCATGTGTGCACCTCGTGTATATCAGTAAATGTTTATTACTGTTAAGCTGTAGTCAGTCATGCCTAAATATATTTGTATAAATTGATGCGGACAAGTTAACTAGATTTATTTGAATAGGCAGTTACAGAGCAACTTTGTAGAATATATATATATGCTAAAGCATGGTTGAGTACTTCAATCTTTATTATCGCTCAGTCTTTTCCTATCTTCTCTCTCTGCTGTCTGTTTTTTATTGACAACTAATAGTAACAGTTATAAGCCTGCTTTGCTTCCTTTTATTAGTATGTTGACATTAATATGATTGTAGAAATGCATGTATGCATCATTATTTATTCTCTCCAAAAGTATATAACCTCCAAAAGCCACGTACAAACTCTTATTTACATCTCTGAAATATTTCCTGTGGTTAGTTTTTAAACTTTCGTACCTGACCTGAAGCTTTAGTTGCTAAAAGCCTTCTGAAACTACTAAGACCCATGATCCATGCAGTGCACAGTGATGTTGCTTTCACGGTAGCTGCCCGTTCACAGTTATACATTAGAGCTAACTCGCCAAAGCTAAAAGCAAAAAAATACATGTATACATACATACATCCTAGTGTAAACATGCATACATACAATACAATAACATCGTGCCACCAATCTAATCGCATGTTCAATAAATTTGATTCATGCTACAGAGTGGAAGTTTCCATAAAACGGTAACATGACTTAAATATATGTTTGCAGGTAAATAATGTACGGATATACATATTCTGATACATACATACATACATACATACCTACTACCAGCAGCATACTCTCCTACAGGCTCCCCATTTACAATTATTTGTGCAGAACCTTTCGCCAAAATATAAAAATCGCATCCCTGTGCACCCTGAGTAATAATCTCTTCTCCTGCACTGTAATCCCTTCTGTCCATTCTATCTAAGCATGCGCTTAAATCTCTTTCGCTCAGTTGCGAAAACAAGAAGTGGTCACGTAAGGCAGTCAAAAGTAATTTTGAAATTTCGGGTGTTTTTGTGATCCGCGGACGAAGGTGCGTGCTCGAAGATTCTTCACCAAATATAGAGAACTAATATTTTGAAAAAAATCTATTAAAGATTTCGTGGTTCAAATCAGAGAATTCATTATTATTTAACAAGGTTAGGGTTAGAAAAAATAAAAATTAGGACATATCATACAATAAGGCAACTCAAATTTCTATGATTCATAAATGACTACGATTATCATCTGTTCAATTTTTTTGATTGCGCATTATTTCATAAATTTATCGGTTCAAAAATTTAAATGCACCAATGCTGGTAAAATGCAAAGTTAACGGAGATAATTTACAAACAAGGGATTAACATAGAAGGGTTTTATAGTACCAACTTATTCACCTCTTTCCACTGGCAAAACATCTTGGAAAATTGAAAAAAGTCATTTTTAAATTATATTTGGTAAAAAAGCCTTTGTGGGGAAGGTGAAAAAACTATTGTACTAAACAGAATCAGCTGTGATCCAATGAATTGCCTATAATATCTGTGTGTACGAATCATCTATTGATGATTTAGATGAAGAAATAACCCGAGATAAAACTACGAAAATGAAAATTAATCCCATAGGAAAGTATTGAGCTCTGAAGGACATAAAGCAAATTAATTTTCAATCAATGTACTGTGAAATGTATTTATCAATTTCCCTTCACGTTCAATTGAAAACTTGTACACTAGTACATGGGTCATTGGTCAAGCAATCAATAATTTATACTGAACATGCTTCTCATCTAAAAAAATTGAAAAAGATTCCTCTTATTTTAAAATTAAAAAGAACTATTTAACATTGAGAGGTAAATGATCAACTTAAACCAAGAAAAAGAATGGAAAATGATCTAGTTTGTGGATGAAACCTTCTAAATGTTTTGCCAGTGGAAAACAAAAGAAATATGATAGTAGTATCGATGGTTTCTTGCCTCTTCCGGATTATTATGAATAACCATACGCTTATGGGGGTATGAAGAGTCCTGGTCAGACACTAACATAGAAACCAGGCCCTTTGCTTCAGGATCATTCGGGCCCGAGTTAGAACCTGAGTTTGTAAGAATCGGATCCATAGACATTGATCGCACTCCGTGAGGGCTTGGTGGCACTCGAAAATCGACTGAAGCTGAAGCCGATGAATCTGATTGGTTGGTTGAATTGCCTAGAAATATGTTGTAAAGTATAACACAATGAATGAGTGCATTTAACAGAAATGTGAGGATTAAATTTAACTACATAATCACCAGAATATTTGTTGAAATGTCACATGAAGAACAGAAATGCACTATCACCACTCTTCTATAAAATGAGAATAATTGAAAAATATTATTTCACTTTTTCAAATTCATGCATTTAAACTTTTCATTAAATATTTTCTTACAGTTTATATCTATACATTGCCCATATAAGATTATTTACCACAAAAGAGTATAAATTAAGGATGTACGCTTGTTTGACTGACTTAGCAAGCTGTCATTGTGTGCATCCACTTTTTTGTGGGTTTGGCTCGAGGCCACTCCCCAATATATGTAAAAAAGTACCCCGATGACTATAAAACCATATAGAATAATATTTTAATTTTATGTGTGAATGACGATGCAAAAATTCAAACACAGCTACAGTGAAACCACCTAAGTCAGATACTTCATCATCAAGTATTTAACTGTCCAACTTAAGGAGGTGGCCAGGTATGCAAAAGACAAGAACAATCAAAGAGAAAGTTGTCGTCTCATTAGCTGTCCAGCCTACTAAGGCGTCTGGATATACATGGTGTCTGATTTTAAAAGATTTCATTGTACTCATGTAAAGCCCCATTTAAAGTGTGCATATGGCATAACTCTTAAAAATTACACAGAATTTCAAATAGAATTGATATCGTTAGTTGAAATCGATATTCAAAAGGTTCTGTAATATTCAGAGTAAATTGAATTGAAAAAACATCTTGTTTGCCCTATCCACTATCCGAACATTTGTTTTTTCATTAACATCACTTTTTTTAAAATTAACGCAACCATCGTAACCAATTCGAAAATTGTTAATTCATGCTATGATTAATTAACGCAGAAAATATCCACATTATTAAGAAGGCAAACCTAAGCCGACCATATCCAATCCAGTTATCATTCTAAATCAGGACATATTAATTGAAAACCGAGATGACCTCGAACTTACGGAATTTAAATAAAATATTTTCTTTTCGACTATTTCAAGTAATCAAATTAGAATATGAAAATTCAATTTTTCACAAATGTAAATAAATACATGGAGATATTTTCATGGGCAATATCAAATGTATGTCAGCATTCAAATGGAAGAAATACGAAGCTAGTGAAATAATTTTGCAGCATGAGAAAATTGCGGCACATTTTTCATGATTTCGGAGCAATAAAATTACTCCAACGAAGCTTAAAGGAGCAATTTTAACGGAAAATATAGTGATTACTGCTAAACTTTTCTTCAAATATGAAAATACCTGGTACCAATCGCTGCACAGCTTTTCCAAGGTTTCTTGTGAACTTTTTCATATTTCCCGATTCAAATATATTTAACAAGATCTAGACGAGCGAATTGCTTTTCAAAAGTAAGAAAAGAGCTGAGCGCAAAAAAAAGAGAAAAAAGGAAATTAACGAACACTCCATCAGGTGTCAATGATATATTCATAATCTATCGCGCGGCCTGTCATCGAAAATACCAAATATTAGGTTGGATATAGCCCACCATCACCAAGCCACCAAAAAGTTGCCATCTATGTTGTAATGCATGCTTTTAGAAAGTCAACCGAAAATCTGACTTTCATGTGAAAATTTTTAGCGATACCTGGTTCCCTTAAAGAACTGGGACATAGTAAGCAATCTAAATCTCGTGAGTGACTTGTAAAGTTAATAATCGTACATTTTATCATCAAGAGTGAAGCGCTCGGTATTTTTAGAGACAATCTAATACCGTGAAGCGTCTAAGAATCAGCCCTATCTTCGAAAGGGTCAGTATATAGAAACGAATCATTTTACAAAAGGTCCTTGCTGCCGATTGAAAAAAAGAATATTGACTCTTTCGATGAAAGCTCAAGATTTTTGGTCATCAACTGATTCAAATATGAATATTGTTCTAGTACTTTTCTTTTTGTCCATTGATGACACATGAACATGTCAACGATATTCGGAAATATAGTTCTCGAACAAAAGGTCAGTTATGGAAAAAGATCAAAACAATTCTTTACATCGAAAGCAATGCAAATTTACCATGAAATTTCAATAATATTTGAATTTTAGCGCGCGAAGTGGAAAAGAATGGCAGAGAAAAACTAATTTTGTGATTTCGATATTTGACACAAGAAGCATCGTCATGCAATCTCGGGAGAACATGTTAGGTGGGCACCTGATTAGCACCCCACTACACTTTGGACTGCCAGGGCAATGAACATGTAAGATGACTAGATGTTTCAGTTTTTTAGTCAAGTTCAGCCATAATGGGCTGCATTATTGTTAAATTAGGGATAAGTTGAAGCCACAGATGGCATAGCTCAACTTTCTTTTACATTCAAACACATATTTTAGTTGGTATGATGTCTACATCATCTCACTGAGGACAAATTCTACTTAAGCTATTACATTGTATTTTACTCTTGGCAACTAGTTTGAATATAAAAACAATGAGATTTCCACAAAAAAGAATTTTTTATGCTAGCAAAAAAATTACATAAAAACTATTTCTTCTACGCCTCTTGAGATATTCATTGTACTAGACACTCTATTCTTAAAACTAAACTTATCATACCATTAAAAAATTTTGAATTTTATTTTCGCCAATTAGTTTTGCTTACAAATAAGAACGTAAAACACAATAATAATAGCAAAAAAGTTGATTTTTAAAATAGGTTACACTGCGCTTATTCACTTTGATTAGTTCCAATCTCAAGTAACATGACAAAATCATCTTTTTTACATGGTTACATTAAAGAAGTTTAATATGCTTCATAATGTGAAAAAATTAGCAAAAATGATTATGTTGGTATGGCCCAATAAATTTTTACATGGAAAAAACAATTAAAAATTACTCACAACAATTACAAAATGCATACATGAACATCAGAATGATGTTAGTAGCAGGAACAAATTAGGAAAAAGAGATAACTGTAGGTGCAAAAAATTGGAATACAATCAATCATATGAATACTTGAATTTGAAGGATAGTAAAAAATTCAATGCTAAAAAATACATAAACTCAACTTTAAACCTATAGAACAGATGTTTAAACTCATGAAAGTAGGTTATAATTTTAGTTATTTAATTAACTTATGTAAGCCTTTGCTCCTAGTGTTGAAAATTGGTACCCAAATGTAATAAATTATGCAGTTGTTATCACTTAAGATACAAAAGAATCACCCCAGCTACCTGATTTACTTGTTTGATAAAAATGTGCATTTATAGGTTTGTTGAACTTCAGTAAAAAAACTTTACAGTATTTGTCCTGGCAGAAACTTTATTATTGCATAAAAAAATAACAAATTTAAAAAATTATACTTTTTTCAAATGAAACGTACAGCATTAAAATGTTAATAACTTGTTCAATGTTTAGTCGTAGTAAAAAAATTTACCAAATTATATATACAAAGATAGTAAAAAATTTGCTTTAAAGTGAAAGTAGTGCTACACAGATTATCTTATTTTGTAAGAAATGTAGACAAATTAAATAGGTTAAGCATTAGGAAATCAAAAACTTTCATTTTCTATGAAATAAATAAAATAACTTTTTAGAAATTTTTAGACTAGTTTGAAGTACTCTATTTTTTTATACAATACCTTGAACTTGTTAAACTAGAAAGTAATATATATATATTCAATACTGTTAATTTATTGCATTGAATTAATGATTTCAGTTTGGTAATACCAATCTGTGACATTGAGAAATACTTTTTTGTAATGAGTATGGTTTGTTTCATTTATTGTTGCATTGATATTTATCATACTAAATAATGAAAGTTTTCAGTAGAATGTAAGTGTATTTAGTTTTCCTAAATTAACAATTATTTTTGTAGAATTCTATAGAAAACATATTCCAGTATCACTTTGCTTTGTTTTGCTACTTGCATCTAATAATCACTTGTTTGACCTAAGTAGCGTTGAAGAGCATAAATTGAACTGGAGCAGTATATTAGCTCTATTTACTTTTTATTTTTCAATTTTTGTTCAGATTAACTAAACTGAACAGTTAAAGATAATGGTGATACACTAGTCTTTAAATTTGACACCAGCATTGTTAAGTTATTAGTTCGAACTGGAAGTTGAGTGTCAAATTTTGTAACTTGCTAATCATTGTGGTGTTCTTTTAGGCTGAAAACTAGTTTAGTTAAATTTAAGACCAAATGAGTTGAGTTTAATTCTAATGACATTGAATACTGAAAGTTAAGGTTTATATTTCATGTCAAAGACTTTTGATTACAAATTTTTTGAAGACATATCTGATGAAAAAATGAGTGAGATAATAAATATAAAATATACTGTGACACAAACCACACTATGAAGCAGCAGCAGCAAAGGTAGTGAACAGTGAAAGGTATGTGAAAAGATATTACTGATAAAGACAATGACTTAATCTACATGCACTATGTGAGCATGCTGCTATAGAAGCATACTTGTGATAAGTGGTAAAAAGAAGTTAGAAGAGCACAGCAAACATAATTGCAATAATATAAAAAAGTGAGAAGAAAATGCAGTGAACATAATTGCAATAATGTAGAAAGGTGAATACAATTATGTAACCTCTTTGAATATTCTGGAAACCTTAAAAGGACACATTACTGTCAGGATACTTGCCAGTCCTGCTATCTCTATAAACTATCCCAGCGTAACTGCTCAAATATGTTTACCTATATTTGCCTTTATTCCTATTATATTTTGCCTACACTTTTTTATTTTTTGCCTATTTTACCATATTGTACCTATTATCCCAATTGTGCCCTTATACCAATTGTTTATATCTACATCTTTGTTCTAATCCTTTAAATAGATTCCTTTGTTTTACACCATCATATAATGCCAGTGTCATATTCTTTATGGTTCTGTGGAAACTTTACTTGTTTTTTACTTACATATGTTCAATGTCATGATACCTCTTCAGCAATTGTCAGATTCTTAAACTGCTTTACTTCTGTCAACGCTAATGTTGAAGGATACTTTAATCATTACTAGAATATTCATTAGCCTGTTAATGAAAATTATGGATGTACTTATGGACTAAAAGATTCAGCAATATTCACCTGAGAGCCAGTTTTAAGGGCAATTCAAGAGGGTGCACTGCAGGAACTAGCAGGAATATGTTATTGGCTCAGTCATATTTTTTCTCTTTTCAAGTTTTAATAAATTATCAACTTTTATTCAATGTTTTGCTTTGCTGTTTGCTTGTCCTCTGCTACACATTGCACTTTACTCCCTCTACAGAGTCTCATTGTCAACACATAAGGTATACAGTAATATATCATATCATCACATCTTCCTTCTTCCACCTTAACAATTACTGACAGAGGAAATTCCACATAAAATAGTAACATTCCAATTAATAAATTAAGCCAAAAATCACAGAGAAGAATTATAGAGTGGAGATGTAGTTATAGTTGTCGTTGTAGTTTAGTTAATGGATAGTGGATCACAGGTAACAATATAAAATAGGAATTGCAGTAGTAACAGACATAAATCCTGACAATGTCAACACATATCATGAATGTACAGGCATATTACCATCACCTTCAGCTGTCCATCTAAGCATTTTAGAAAAATTTTGGTACCTGTACCTCTTTTTAATTTCTTAGTGAATCATTTTGTTCAAACAAAAAAGTGCATTTCAGAGCTATATGTAATTATAATCTTAATATTTTCCATCCATTTTAACAATTTTCACAAAACATTTCTACCTGCGTGTATTAGGACCTGACCAGTTATAGTTGTGCATACATAAGTGATACATAGTTCCTTTGTATTAACAATTCTTAAAGATTGGTACTAGAGATTCAAGTGTATATATACATTATTTTGTAGTTTGGTAAATGCTAATTGCATATGTCTGGTATTAGCCATTTGTTGATATTACATTTTGTTTCCGCTGCTCAGTGTCAAAAACACCTATTATAAAGTATACATTTCCTTGCTCAATCTCTTCTTGTTTGACTTCCTAGTATTATTTCCTTTTCTCTGTTCTGCATTGGATAGACCTTTGCCCAGTATCTAACCGTTGATCCTATTTCTCGTCTTTGCTTGGCGTGTGCTTGACAGCATGTCGTTGTTAACATTTTTTAAATTGTAGAGACAATTCAGAACATTTTATTATTGATTCAATATATTTGAAAAGCTATTGAGTAAATGTAAGAAAAGAATAGTTTAGCAAATCTCTTTAAGGGTTTACATCTTTTCGCTGTAAAAGTTGTCAGTTTACTAAGTGGTGCATTTTTTTGTCATTCTTACTTGTGTACTTGTAGCTATACTAATGCAGCAAACAACCAAATTGGAAAAAATGAACGGCTTGTTATAAATAATTATTTTATAGCTCCACTGAGTTTAAACCCATTCCAAACTAACTTATCATCTAACATGATTCACCCAAAGGTCCTACCAGTAACATCGGGTTAAGCAGGTAGCATGAATCTTCAAGGTAAGGTCCAAAGAAAATTTCTAGTGTCTAAAGACTGAAATCAAGAAAATTTATGTAGAGCTTTGAACATTATTAATTATTCAGCATCAATAGCTGCTATATATTCTAAATAATTATGCCTACAAAATTTTATGACGAAAATACTAAATGCTTGGAAAAATTAGGAGTCATTTAAGTTAAATTCAACATAATATGCCACCTAGATTCACTGTTTAGGATTGTTAAGGATGTAGGGTTGAGAATCGCATTTCTGATGGACAGAATGATTTTAACGAAGTAACTTTCCGTTGCGACCTTTCGAAAGTGTATTTCTTATGACTGCAATTTAATTGGAGCGCTTCTGCTCTTTGTCAAATCTAATGAAAATTACAAAAAACGAGGGAAGCTTTTCCTACATTGTTTAAAAAATTTAGTGTGGAAATTACTGAAATAATTTGGTTCCTCAATTCGTAAGGTCGTTCAAGTGCAAAAACTCTGGTAGCGATTGGTTTTAGAGCCCAAAATAATGCAGAAGCCAAAGGCACCGGTACTAGTTTTAAAGGCGAAAATACATCTTTTTATGGATGACAATAGGTACAAGGAAGATACGTCTATCGTCTGCAACGAGAAAGGCCTTCATAGCTGTGAACGAAACATCAGCTTTTCTAACCTTGACATAAGTAAATCTTTGATAGAAAAAAATGGTGTACGTTTCAAATCGACGGGCAAAATGTCGTTTCTTGTCCACAATGAAAATGATTATAAGGTCATAAATTTCTTCAATGAAATAGTTCGCTTCTCGAAAGCACTTAATGATTTTTATGAATCAAGAGATTTAAATCCGATTCAAACGCCCGACGCCAAAAATTCTCTTAAAATAGTTGGATCAAGATATAATGTAAAGCATAGCCAGACCTTGACGACAGACACTTTGTCAACCGATGAACGATTCCGTTCTAGCACCAAATATCTCCCTTATGAAAAAAAAATAAGAACAGAATCAAATCAAATGCCACCGAAGAAGGATATAGCGCGTTCATTGTTTCTTACTCCAGAAGTGAAGCATGACATTCAAGAACTTGACATAATGCTTGAAAAGAACCTTACTGAAAAAGAAACAAATAAACCAATTGAGGTCATTGAAGAGAAATCGACGCCTTCTGAAACACAAGATTTGATTGAAAAGACAGTTGAAAAGCCAACAGAAAAAAAGACATATTCTATCAGAAGTCAGAGAAAAAGTTGGGAATTTGAGAAAACTGTTACTGAAATCCCTGAATCCAAGTCAACAGTAACTATAGCTTACTCTCCAAGCAGTCCAGCAAAATATTGTGGTCTAGAAAATATGGGCTTGACATGTTATCTTAATGCCTGCATTCAAATGCTATTTAATCTTGCACCATTCATGGATAATTTTAAGGTCAGTTATATTTAAACCCTCATTCAAATTTCAATGCTAATCATAATAAGAAAATATCAAATATTTTCCCTGGAACACTTTAGAATTTGAAAGGTCTCTTACTTGATTGGTTTAAATTATATGAATGTTATTCTATTTTTAGGATGGTTTGTGGACGAATGCAATTGAAAATTTTAACTATAGCACTGGTAAGAGTTTTTCTGACACATCTCTGTTGAGTGCTTTTTTGGAATTACAAAAAAAAGTTCGTTGCGGAGGAAAATTTGCTGAACGACCAGCTGCATTGAAACAGGCAGTTGATTTCTGCACCTCTAAGTAAGAATTTTAAATCCATATATTAAAACTTGGAATTAAGGAATTTGTCAGGACCTTCAAATAATTTGTTGTGCGAAATTTGTTAAATTTGAAAATCTGAAGCTGAACAAAGTTTTATTTAGGTATGTAAGCATCTTTTGTTTCATGGTATGATTTTTTTCTTATTATTCGTTGTAAATGAAAATTCTTTAAAAGCGAATTTGTTGAATTTGATGTTTGCGCAGTATAAGCATTAATCTCGGAACGATTAGTTTGATTAGAATATGATCCTGGGTTGAGTTTCTTATCAAATTTTAGTTGGTCCATTTTATTCTTGAATCACACTAAACACTATTTTATGCAATAGAATGTGTGAACATTAGTAAATATATGCAGATATTTAAATTTTTTTATCGTTATAGATGATTTTTACGCATTTGAACATTTAAAGGATTAAATTTAGACCAGCTTTTCAACTGGATTCTACAAAAAAATTTTGAAATTGCTTATTTACATCTCTTTCCAATACTTTCAATTTGAAATGGCCAAGGAAAATACATATTTTCATACAAATAATTTAGTTTTTTGTTTGAATTGTTATTTGAGCTAGCACTGAAAAAATGCAGCAGATTTTAATCTAAAATTTATTTATTTATCAATATGTATGGAAAATCAACGGTGTTAATGATAATTTTTTTATGTACTTCACATTTGAATAAATTATGAATAGTATTCCTCTAGTAAAAATCATATAATTAGTTTTCATAAAGATTTAGCACATATTATTTGAAGATAATTATCAACTCTCACCAAAAAATCGTGCTGATTTAATTTTTACTCATGCTATCTGAAATTTTGTGCGAATTTAGAAGCACATTAATTCGAAAAATATGTTAATCGAATGTACACTGATTGAAAAATTACTGTACAATAACATTTTGGTATTTTGTCTCTATATCATACGTATACGTATGAAATTTTATGTAGTTTTGTAATTTCAATTCATATGATTTATTCTTTCGTTAGATTTATTGGAAGAAAGCAGCATGATGCACATGAATTTTTAAGCTGCTTCCTTGAAGAACTTGAAAAGGTATGTTTTGAAACGTTGCATACATACTGGAGCATGCAAATCGATTTATGCGTATGGAACTAATTAACTGATGCAGTACACTTCTAATGTAATAAATGTCAAAATTATCAAGATGATTTGTTATGACTGAAAATATGAAGCTGAACTTGATATGATATAGCTTTTTCGTTTATTCCTTGCAAGTGAATCTGTTATATTTGAAGTTTATTGCATGAGAAGTACTGAATACAGCTGATATTTTTTATTGATTTCAAGTATAGTAAATTTAATACATGTAAACATATGTCATTAGACTTTGTATTTCCATTTTTTTTCTAATAGCAGATGCTTAGTACTAGCTAATGCAGAACCAGTTCAATTTATAACCCTTAACTATATTGATAATCATTATGCTGTGCTATCTTCTGAGCGAAAAAAACTCTATAGCTTTTACGAGAATTCTCATATGAGATACATATAAATAAATATATGTGAATGCACTATTGTTTTTCTTCTATGGATGTAGGAGTTTAAGATGTATGCGCCGCATGTGAAATACTCCACTGCTCCTTCCCATGAAAGTAACGGCACTAAAATTCCACTAAAAAGTTTCGAACGCATGGATTGTGACGATGAAGTTTTTCTCCCAACATGCAACGCTTTCCAATCAAAAATACATAACCGTCTTACATGCACGAATTGCCACGTGTCGCGTGGAAAAGAAGAGACTTTCCGTGATTTTAGTATCGATCTTCCTGCAAACGAAGACAATTTTGCTGGCCAGAATGTTGAACTTGAGCTCGAAATGCTTCTAGAACAATTTTTTGCGCCAGATTTTCTCAGCTATATATGTGAAAATTGCGAAGAGGGGACAAAACTTGAGAAAAAACCGCTTTTCGATGTTCTACCTAATGTTTTAATTGTTCATTTGAAAAGGTTTAAAAAGCAGGTAGGAATCAATTTAATTATTGCACAGTAATTGAAATGTATCAAATGTGAAAACACAGCTCTAATCGAAAAGACATTATTCAGTTGCATACCACTTTTGTGCATTTCGTTCGAAAATTATTACCGACTTTAGGCCAAAAATGCGTTTATTTCATTTTTACTCGTGCAATCTGAATTTGGTGTCGATTTGCAAAGTTTTTGAAGGATCACATTGTAAATCAAATTATTCCTCCTTTTGTAAATGGGATTTTTTGAAATTATGAATGCGTTACGACCGATATGTAAGGCTCATATAATCCACCTACAAAACTGAATATTTTTTTCATAGTTCAAGTCTGGATATGGTTTACCATTTTTTCCGTAAGAAGCCACTAATTAATAGTTCATAATATACATCGAATACTACTTTTTACCGAATTTCAATCTTTCATTATTTTTCCTAAAGATATATTTGAAAATTTGAAGAAAAATTTGTATAAGTATCCAAATTCTAATTTTGCTGCTTTTTTAATACAAAGGAAAGTTTGAGGGCGAAAAATATAACAAAGCTTCTATCGAAGGTCATCTTACCCATGGTAAATGAAATAATATACGTATATATATATGTGTGCTTTAAAGCAATTTGTACTGTTTTTTCTTTGTATGCAATTTAATATAACTGTTTCAGTAGTAATATATATGTATTCTTTTATGTTCCAGTTTGTATGTATTCTTTATGACGAAAAGTAAATAATTAGTGGTGATGTTGATTTATCTAATAAATTTATTGTTAGCAAAGAATTACTCGTAAATATATTTGAATTTATGTGCATATTTAAAAAATGTGTACATCTATACAGGACCTTGATATGTCACGGTTTTGCATGGACACGTGCAGAAACATGGATAATTTTTCAAATTCAGAAACTAATGTTAATGGAAGAAAGTGTTTCAATTTGAATAAGTCAGAAACAGAGGATACTTCTATAAGTGCATTGGACGAAATAAGAAAGAGAAAAGCTGAATGGGAAGACGATTCGACACCAAAAAAACAACATGTAGAGAAACCGGTAAGTTTTTACAATTAATAATTCAGATTATAGATGCATTCATATACATATTGACAAAACTTGTAATGGGGTAGTTTTAATATTTTGCTGTTTTTTTTCACAATTTATTCATACATTCAAGATCGACTTAACTCATAAATGTATATTTGATTACTACATTACATCGAAAAATTGATTTTTTGTGCAAAAATACCTTATTTGGAAATATTGTGGATTTTTATTTATGATGAATATATGAATGTTATTTTTGAAATTCTAGAAACGACAAGATTTTATCCTTAAATTTAGACGTGCAGGCAGAAAAAAATGAAATTATATATATTTGAATTAGGATTTTAGTTTGCTGTCTAACTATTCATACTGAAAACTTGAAACTTTATGAGAATATGTGTCAAATTTGTAGTTCACAAGGTTAAAAATAACTGCTCTATATAATTTTCCTTTTTTTTGTGCGTGAACCAAAAATAAATTGGTCGAATTTATGATAAAACAGTATGTTTTTAACCAGTAAGAGTTATTTTTTCATTTGCTTGATAAAAAATTGAATAAATTTGTGCTCTGAAAGGTCAATAGAACAGTAATCACTTAAAAATTTGTTGCAAATGAGTTAGTTTTTTCTTTTCTTGCCTTATTTAAACATGCAGCTATTGAATTCTGCCTCTTTTGCAACCAGGTTCAAAATAACAATCATTGTATTTGTTATTCTTTATTTATTCCTTCTTTCTGTCAGGAGCAAAAAAAGAATGAATTAAGAACAAAATATACCCTTTCGGGAGTGGTTCATCATGTGGGAAAAGCCTCTGTGAAAGGTCACTATGTTACTAT
The DNA here is from genome assembly GCA_032358265.1 of Vaucheria bursata. Classification (NCBI taxonomy): domain Eukaryota; class Xanthophyceae; order Vaucheriales; family Vaucheriaceae; genus Vaucheria; species Vaucheria bursata. The sequence goes on from JAULBW010008941.1 coordinate 50,547, forward strand.
AATTAGGGAAAATAATGGCCAATGGGCACTATATGATGACAGAAATGTTGAAAAAATAAGCGCGGATGTTGCTCTTGGTGGCGAACATAAGATATCCTGCTACATAGCTGCATATACACTCACAAAAAATTAATGAAACATTAAATTTACAAGTTACTGAAAGTTCACATTTTTCATACAAAGTTTAGTATTTGCAAATGTTGTTTTTTCGAAACTTGTACTTTAAAAAGTTTCTTTAAAAAGTTTCTTGGCAGATAAATTTCAAATATAAAAAGGAAACAAAAGACAGAAAAATATTCTAAGAACAGTCTCAATGGCTGTGCTTTGATAAAGCCCACTATACAATATATAGATATGGTGACAGTATGAACGGCTTGCGCTATCGTTAGTATTTACATGGGAAAATTTAGCATATTGATAGTACATACTGCATCACATTTATTTAAATAAAACACATTATCATTTATTTGAACCAACATACTAAATCATCACATTTTAAGATGCTACATACATCCCTGAAGTCAGATAGAGCACCGATGAGGAGCATTATTTGGATACATCCCCCCCCCCGATTGAATGCTATGGTCGGGGGAAGAAAGTAATCAACTTAATGGAAAATCATCTTAGTCTCTATTTCCTGATGCAATTTTCAAATTCTTCTTGTATAAATTGTATTTTTTATTATAGTGGATTTCAAATATTCCTTATATTCAACCCTCATACAAATCTTCCATATCAGCTTCGTGGTCATTTTCCCCAACAAAATCAAAATAGCTTTCTATGCTGCTGATATTTCGTAATGCCCTGCCAGCTCTATGCTGTTCACCCCGGCCTTTACCAGTACCAAACAAAGCCTGAGCCTTCTTGTTGAGATTACAGAGACCTTCGATGTTTCCTAGCACAGCCTCCAATTCAGCGTATTTGTGATACAGTTGAGCGTGGTAGGGGGCCACTTTGATACCTAATTCAAATAATTCGCGCGCCTAGAAAAGAGATGAGCCATGTATGCTAGTCATTATTTTATTATGCAGTTACAGAATAATTTTTAGAGGTATTCTTAAGACAGTTATTATTTTCTAATTACAGTAAATATCGGATGCAACGAATAAAAGTCATATTATGCCGAGTTCAGCTTTATATCTTCGGATATAACAAATTAATTTGGTGGTCCTGACAGATTTGTGATATCCGAGAACTTTTTTATATCACTCTATTATTTAATTGAAGAGCCAACTGTGTAAAATACTGACCCATTACTTGATCAGGTCAATATAAATTTTAACCCTAAGAACCCGTTTGTAGGGTGCAAATATAAAATTGGTCAATAATGCCACAAATTATACAATATGCGGTTTTTGACAAGTGCGAAATTCGAGTATTTAAAATTTTATTTGGCCCTGGGTCTTGGGAATGTAACAATTCGATAAGATTTATTTCATATGCATAACACCCCGTGTAAACTAAAAAGGCAAATCTTGAGATACAACCAATTGTATCTCAATTATTTAGTCTTTTTTAATATCAACTGTAACAATAAATTTCTATTTAACTTTTAAATTCACTGCTATGCATACAGAAGAGGATTCAGTTTTAAGCTTTTACAGAGGTTTAGATGAAAATATCTACGTATACCTCTCTAAATGCATAGAAAGGGGTGAAATTATTATGCAGGGCTTCATGGATGAGCCTTTTTAGTCGCATGATGCACAATTAAATGCTTTTTGCTATCCAAACGAAAATTTGAGATTCATTTTTTAATGCATTGTAAAAAATTAGGATAAAATCTAGTTCAAAGGTAATACTTTGGCTCCAAATTTGTAGCAATGTGAAATGTACTAAATTCTGTAGCGATTAGTGTATAATGAAATCTTGAAAATTAAAATTGCACTCTCCTTAAAAAATTTACAGAGACTTGATTTACTGTAGAATAGTGACCAAATTTTGACATACATGGAATAGTGACCAAGAGTTGACTCACCACATTTAAAAGATGACCAAGATTTGATTTACCTTGTATTATGTATAATGATGACCAAGAAACGATTTTGCTAAAATAATGATCACATTTTGATTTACCTTAGAATAACGACCAAGACTTGCTTCCATAGTGCCATAGCAACGGTACAAAGGTCCATGCTTTGGGTCAGCAGCTATTCCTTTTTCGTATACCTGTAGTTTCATTTTAAAAAACATAATTGGACCATCTATATTTGCACGTATGAATTATTTTCAACATTGCATACATTTATTGATTCGACTAATATATATATATGTAATCAAACCAAAGGCACAGAGAATTTTAGGCGTGCATATATTCCTAAGAGCAGCCATTAAGAAGAGTATCTTAAAATCAAAGCCGGAATGTCAAGGCAAAAATCATAAGAAATTTGGCCATCAGTAACTACCGACAGGTTTCCCCCCATCTCAATAATGTTTAAGGATTGCGGAGGATTGAAATGAGAATCATTGCATCATTTGTTTTTCTAATTCTCACCCCCCCCTCCCCGCCCCCTTGTATGATGGCTTGCGTCCTAAATCAATTAAAATGACACGTTATGTATGTACTACCTCTCTAGCAGTTTCAAAGTCTTCAACTTTCTCTTCTATGGCTGCATATACTGTCCAACAGGCACCATGATGTGGTTCAAGTTCTATAGCTTCTGTTATTAGCTTCCTTGCTGTATCGATTTCATTATCTCGAACTTCGAAACACGCCCAAGACTTGAAAAAATTGAATAAATTTTATCTCAGGTTAGACTTTGAAACTTACATTCACTAGTTACGCAGCTAAGCAGAATGCACTCTAAAATTTGGATTTGGTTCAGAGAATTGATAACTTTTTGAAATAGTAAATTTTATGACTGATTTTTCACGCATTTGTCCAGAATTTTCTGCAATTTTTCAGAATCTCTTTATTACAATGTTGCCATTCTATGAAACCTGCTTGTATTACACAAATTCTTTATATTCCAAAACAAATATGAATGCATATATATTCATCACAGAGTTAATATTTCCTACTATGCAAGATCGTATATGCTGCACCTTATTAAAGTTTTCTTATGGAATGAAAAATATCCGTGAGCCATGCAAAATACAATTTCAACTTATGATTTTAGTAAAAAACAATTTCTGTGGTTGTATTTTAAAATACTCATTATACTAGCATATAAGAATAGTCAACTAGCCAGTATCAATATAAACTGATTGTAATCATATAATGAATGGCTAGCACTATCATTGGTATTGCTATATCCCAGTATAAATGCATCAATATGCCCATATCAGTGTTGACATATTGCTCTTTTGGACAATCACAAGTGCTCTCAGTTTTGCAGATGTAATAGTAACATGGAAAGATAAGTCCAAGCTGCAGTTTCAGTAAACTTTGTATATAAGGAATTACTTCTGTAGTCCCCACAGATTACTTGCATCCGAAGGTTACTGATAGATTATTACATCAAAAGTATCATAATCCTAGCAGACACAGAGGTATCAAAGTGCGCGGAAAGTTCACAAACATGGAAACATCACTAAAATATTATCCAATAAATGCAACTTCTTTTTATGTGATCTTATCTTATTGGCGAATGATTTTGTGTTATTTCCTAAAGCGTCATAAGCTTCATTGGATTACTAAAATATGCATGAAATATCCAGCAAATTTCTTTAACAACCCCAAAAAAACGATTTCCCCAAAATGTTAATGCCAAATCCATATCTTAATTTTTTTGTTTTTCCAATGGCCATTAATATATTGTCCTTTTTTATATTTTTATAGTGATTCTAGGAATTTCTGTTAACAATATAAGTTGATGATACCTGCAAGAGCCTGACTACACTGCTGTGTCCCCTACACCTATCAATACCAGCTCTTAGTAATTTTCTTGCTTTATCAGTATTCCCAAGTGCCATTTCCATCATACCATAGGCCTAATGTATACATGGAAAATAGAATGAGAACTATCGTAAAAATGCACCAAAAATTCCGCTTATCGGTCTCATTGCACTATAAACCTTAATTAGAACTTTAAAAATATTGAATGTCTTTCGAATAAAATTCTCATAAACCAATGCAGTAATCCTTTAACTAACAGTTAACGAAGCCTGTGAGAAATGTCGATTTCAATGATGACTTTACACACTGATTTGACAATCATTATTTGAAAATAATAATTGGTCCTCTGTAAAAAGTCATGTTGACTTAATTTTTACGTACCTTATCTGGAAATTTGCATGAATTTAGAAAAAGTGCACTAATCGAGGTAATATTATTGTATATCTAACAGTTATTACCTCCACATATGTCAGTTTCAATTCAATACTTTTATTTAAACTTGAAAGATATGTATTAAATATAATTTAAGCCAATTTTGAATCCTTGTACGCATAAAAAATTCTGCATGTTGAGAAGTTCAAAATCAACCATAACACAAAAAGTGCATCAGAGTGATCATCAACGTACATGTCTCCATGCTTTTCATATCCAAATTTCACATAACTTCAACCTGTGTAAACCAGTCAATGCTAGCCACTTAAATTTTAAATTTAGACCCCTTCTATCTATTATAAATAATTATTGCAGAAAATCGTATTCTTTAGAAAAAATCAAAATCTCTAGCGATGTCGATATATCCAAAAATTTCGATTTCCTATATTTCGGTTTACCCTTGAGAGCTTTGTATTTCATATCTAAGATTTCGATTTATGTGAAACTATTTTTCACAATAAATTACTGCATTTAAAGCAGTTAAACTATATCAAAACCTTTTAAGTCGGACACTCCATCTTCTAGTGCTCAATGTCCAACTTAAGGAGGCATTCAGATGTACAGGGGACAAAAACAATTGAAAAACAGAGTTGTCATTTTGCCAGCTTTGCAGCCTACTAAAGTGTCTTGAGATACAATGTGTTCCACTTAAAAGGTTCCATTGTGAAAAATTTTGAAAATTCTACCTGCCAGAGTGCAGAATGAGTTGGTACAGCCCGAATACCCCCCTCAAATAGTTCCCGAGCGGTCTCCGAATTCCCTGCTCTAGATTCTAAGACCCCCCAAGCCTGCCACGCATGAGCATGAAGCCTATCTGCTACTACCGCCCGCTTAAAAAATTCCCTGGCCTCAGTTATACACCCAAGTTTAACTTCAGCCAGTGCGGCCCCTAGTAAAAGTGGAGAATTCATGGGGCACCTACCTACATTTTTAAAAACAGAGTACGAATAAACCAGAATTAGTACAGAAGATGCAGGTAGAAAACTTGGGATATAATAAATAAAAGTTGTATTGCGCCAGGATCAGCTTCAGATTTTTGGGCGCAACGAAATTTGGATACAACAACCTACAGTAAAGTTCAGACACAACGAATTTTCAGGAGCACTGAATTTATTTGTTACTTTGAAAATTCGGTGCAACCTAAAATCTGAAGCTAACCTTGGACACTCAACGTCCGACATGTAAAGACATTTTTCCTATTTAGAATAGAGTCATTCTGCTACCTTCAATTTTGACAACATTTGCCAGTTTATACCTAATTCTTTTATTCTACAAGGCAAATTAAGCTTCTTTTATCTTTACATTTCTCTTCAAGGCACAGTATGATTTAATGATTATCTATCATATGTAAAATCTGAAATTTACTGTGTCACAAATAAACAAATAAAGCACGCTATTCCATGTTCAGCTTTGTTATATCCGAAGTTTACCATACAGTGACCGAATAATCCCTCAATTAATGCTATCTACATGACTTGTTCACATACTGCACTAATAGATACCGCAAAAATCTGTTTGCATACTGATTTTGCGCTTATTTTTTCAAATGATGATAGACTACAGGCAGAAAATATCTAAATTGAATTTCTGCCCACGTTATATCTGAAATCTGGTTTCAATTTAGAGATCCCGAAGGGCACTAATCGAGGGAATACTGTAATAGCAATAAGATATTATAGCAGTAAACAAATATCACACAATTGTCTATACTTAAATCCTGCAGTTTTACCTTAGGTTTGATCAATATTTTTTTTGCGCAATTACATTTAAGACCTGTGTTAGTAAAACGCAAGCTATGAACTAACAAAAAACTACTAAAATTGTTCACATTATGCATGGCTGGCGATATCTTTACAATTGATTTTAAACAATCATCCTTAATATTTTTAACAATTACTTAATACTCTCAATTTTAAGCAAATAAATAAATATATTTGCCTTTGGCATTAATGAGAGATTCCTAGTGCGGTAAAATGTAAAGAGGGCACATCTAAGAACCATGTATGGGATAATAGTCCTGTATGCTATTTTTCTTTATTTTCAAGATGTGAGGGTGAGTGGGTTAGGGTATGCATCAATAAGTATGCACGAACGCATCTGACCCTTATCCTTTTAAGGAAAGCAAAGCCGTAACAAACTTTTAAACCAAAGTAAAACAAAAGCAAATTTTATTGCTTTCCTTTGATTATAAAATTGTTCCTTACCTAACCCTGCTGCAAACGCAGATCTCGCCTCTAGGGAATTATGCATAGATAATTCTAAGACTCCTAATGAATGGGATAGAAAGCTAACATCTTCAGTTTGAGTAGCCTCAGACATGGCTCGTGTGAACAGCTGTCTTGCCATAGAAACATTCCCTTGTCTTAACTCTACGCTCCCTATAAAAATATCAAAAACTTGTCCAGTGCACTGAAAATACATAGTAGACTACATATTATAGTGGCAACTAGTTTATATAGTAGGCAGAACGAATTGTGTCCTAGGATATTCTATAATAATTCTAGAATAATATTCATGTTGAAGTAGATTTTACAGAAAATAACAATATTTTTATCTACCAACTGTAGTCACTACATATGAGGAATTTTGCCCATTGAATTATGTTCTCCACTATAGTACATATATATATATATATAAAGCAAAACCTGTCAAGTCACACATACCTCTTTATCCTGAACGCTGTTATTTGAACAATTTTCAGAATATTCACTGCTTTTTCAATAAAATGGACTTCTAGAAGTCATGAATACTTGTATCTGTGAACAAGAACTGGCGCTTTTGCTACGATTTCTTTGAATCATAATCACTATCACAGAATTTCGCAACGATTGCTTAAAATTCACTTTTTTATGTGGCTAAATTTTCTTTGATGTTATATTAAAGAATATGTGAACTTTGATATAGCAAATTTGTTGAAACCACAAATAAGTTCGTTGCATCTATAAATCTGTAGTGAACTTGGCAAGATATAAGATTTCTATACTTTTTTGCTGCAAGCAAAAATTCATTCAAAGTGAATAATCAGTTCTATCCAAAGTATTATTTTACCAACAATGAATTGCATTTTTTTCTATTTGATTTTGTTTTCAAGTCTTTGTCGAACAATGATATTATTCCTAATTTCTCAAAAAGACTACTATCAATCATGCTTTCAAAAAATGACAAAATATAACTTTTCGTAACAAGTGAAAATTTGTTTGAAGTGTTTTTATGAGCTTTACAGGATTTTTTGGGACGCATAGAGAAAAGTTCAAAATTTTTGTCTGAGAACAGTGCTTTGCAGTTGGCATTCCGTCTGTTACATGCCAGCATATGAACATGAGTTCTTTAAAGTCATAGAATTTTTATGTCCCAGGTAATTCATGATTTTCGAAAAAATTACCTAATCCGTGCCAAACAGAGGCCATATCAGTGCAGTGAGCTGCGACACCTCTACGAAATATTTCCTTAGCAGCTGACACATTTCCTAGCCTTGCTTCCATGCTACCAAATGCATTATATAACGGACCATGCTTTGGATCAGCACGTATGCCTTTCTCAAACAATTTTCTGGCAAACTCTCTTCCATCCAACCCACCAGAAGGTTCCTTTTTAATCTTGGAACGATCTTTTTTTGGCCCTAGTCAATAAACAATTGAAATTCCATAAATTGATGGTCCACTTAATGAGTTATTCAAATATTCGATAGTTTCACAACTCCACAGATTCGTTTGACGGCTCATGTTGATACCTCTTATACGATATATTTAATTAACTGATTATTTTTGGTGTAGGTGACCGTACCAGTTTCTGGAATATCAACTGTACAGTCAATATTTCAGTGTGCAATCATAGTATACAGAGTAAAATCATAACATATATGAAGGAAATTGAACGATTATAGTAATCATCTCTACCAATTATCAAACTACTAAATGAGTGATAAAGTGTTAATAGAGCGATGAACTCGATGGAAAAAGCAATGCCTACAAATTCTACAGATTGCTTATCATATTTGAAAAAATCTAAAGTGCCTCAGTTTTAACTTTGAATGACCACTATTTATGAAAACTTTCAAATTTATATAGTGTATGAAAGTATGCTGAAACACTATCAGGGGTATCAGGTGATGCACAAGATCCATTACTTATTCATAATTTGATAACCTAAATATGAAAAATATCATAAATAAAGTTTTTAAGCAAGCCTTTCCGTCCCTTTGTCGATAGAATCCTTAATATACTATAGAAGCCTGTGAATTGATATTTGCCTGGCAAAAATAAAAGTGGATTTTTTCTAGGGATTTGGAAGATGCATAAAGTTACAAGAGCCCCGTGAGAAAATCTGTTATCGCATTAAGTTGTTCATATGATAATGGCACTTGAGTAGAACACACTTGCTGTATTCGAAAAGAATGGAAGTTATTGTGATTGAATAGAAACGGCATACTTTATTTGGAGTAAAACTGAACAACCTTGTTACTACCTATCCAAGTCCGATACTCTTCAAATATTCTAGAAATCGATACTTTTCTGATTTAAGACTAAAAGCCCACCTACCTGCCAGTTTATCAATAAGTAAAGCCCAAGCCACATAGGCAGGCGCTGTGGGTCTTATAAGAGTACTTTCCCTGTACAATTCCATTGCTCTTGAGTGGTTTCCTAATCTCTCTTCAATTGTCCCTTCAGTCTGCAGTAGCGACTGTTCTGCAGGAAATCGTTTCCGTGCATTGCGAATTATTTCAAGGGCTCCAGTAAGGTTTCCATGGCGCTGCTCTAGCATGGCCCACATGTTGAAAAGCTGGGCATCCTTTTGGACAAGATCTAAATTATCAAATAAAATACGTCAGTATGTATGGATGTATCAATTTGTGCATATTTGTATCTATGTATCAGTATGGATGTATGCACGAATGTATTAATCCATATTATAATAAATACCGCAGGCAAACAATCATTTCATATGATGCATGGAGCCTTCTATCCGTTTATTTGAGATTGAAGTCGACTAAAGTAAATCATCGTTTTTCTGCAGATCAGTTATTTTCAGTAACCTGGAAGAGTATATTACATCGAAATGGACGACATGGAGGCGAAAAGACGAAATACATCGAGCCATACGCACCTGACGCATTTGTTAGAATATCCCTGGCTTTTACTATGTTTCCTCTTCTCATTTCCAGTTGAGCTCGTGCAATATGAACTTTTACATTCTTGCCATCTACGTCTAAGGCAGCTTGAAGCAAACGTTCCGCTAATTCTAAATCTCCCGAAATCTTCACAAAAATCATTTTGAAACAATAACATGAATACATTAATGTGCATTATCATTTAAAACAATGTTAATGCACTAAAAGTATGTTACATGATTTTGAAAGGCCAATTTAAAATTTTTATTCCTGAAGGAATTTTAATGTAATTTTTTTTAATTTGAAAGGTACATTTTTCCTTTTTACAGCTTGTTGAGTAAATTTGTCGGTTCAGCATTCGCAAGTATTTCTCTAAATCTAAGGCAACTTTGAAAAGCTTCAAGCTCTATTCATAAAATAAACTACAGATACAACGAGCTTTTTGAAACCACCAAACAAATGCATTATATCCGAAAATCTCAATCCGAACTAGGACACAATAGACATTTTTATTTGTTCGCTATAAGTGAAAATTTGTTAAGGTGAATTTGCTGTATCCGAAGTTAACTGTATTGTTAAAACATTGCTGTTTTTTTAATAAGATTACAATGTGTTTGTTAACATGTTACTATTTTAACATGCTTCCAGTGCACTATTATTCATAGTTTTGATGGTCACGACACGCAAAAAATTAAAAGAATCATACCCACAGATAATTCAATTCAAATATGATTTATATGTACGTATGATCCATTTGAAAAAATTTCGCATGCTAACTACGGCTTAATAGCGTAGATTCTGTTCTACCAGTTAGAAAGTCGATACAAAGTACACTGTTCTCGTTTATGTATTACTGTCAAGTATTGACCCTAAAGATCTTCATGGCAATTTTCAACCTATGCTTAACATATGGAGGCACTCAGATTAGAGAAAAGATTAAATTTTAATAATAAAGCGCATTAATACATGTTGCCGATATCAATGAAATGTACAAGAGAACAAACATCTTGGGAACATCACTAAATCTTTGGACAATAAGATCAGGCCTCATCGAAACAAATTGAATGCTAACAATTTTAGTGCTATTTTCGTATTCCACGAACTTTCTATAGTTAGCATATGTACATTTTTGAACGGATAAATATCGGGATAAAAGGTAGAATACAGAATTAGGAAGACCTCATTTTGCTCTATAATTTGTTCGAATTCATTGTTCATAATTTGGTTTACAATATTCATCTGTCCAAATTTTCATGCATACTAAATACAGCAAACAATATAGAAAATATTTACCAAGTTATACTAAAGAAGTGATCAAGTTGTCAATGAATAATATGCTGGCAATATTTGTTCGACTGCATTAAATTATAGCAAATTTTTTTGTAAACTAGTCTAAAGTATTCTAGAATATAGTATAGAAAATATGCTGGATGTTATTCTAGAATTTCAAATACTGATTCTAGAACATCATCGTGAATATTTATGAACTAGTTTAGAGTACAGTAGACAAAATATATCAGACGTATATGAAATTGGCAACCATTATTTATGCAGATAGATTAATGTTCTAGAATTTATTCTAGAATGTTCAATAATGATTCTAGAACAATATACATATTGAAGTACTTCCACAGATAGTATCACTTTTCATTTCTCTGCGTCTAACCTGCTCTTCTACTCTGGCCCAGGCCATGTACACATGTCCTTTATCGAAACATTGTTCTGTTCCTTGTTGAAATACTTCTCTGGCCTTTGTCATATCTCCAGCAGAGGCCTCTAACTCTCCTAAAGCCGTACAAACCTGCCTCAAAATAAGCCTCGTTAAGTCATTTACATACTAATTTAGCTACTTATATCCTAATAAAAAAATCTATTCTATGCACAACATGAATTATGATAACTATAGCAGTGTACTCGTTCTCAAAACTAATTTGTCACTTTTGCTCATATTTGCTGAAATTTTTGTGCTGTTAGTAGCCTGTTACATCGTTACGAAAATTTATAATGACCCTAAACCTACATGTTATGTTAAGGGGAAGATAGTAGCTATATCACACAATTTCTCTTAAATACTGTTATAGAGTATTTATATGTTAGTAGAATATATATATATATTTTGTACTGTGAACTATAAATATTATTCTCTATCTACATTTTTTTGTGTGCTTTATCTTTTAAATAAGTCTCTTTTTTCTAGCTTCTAGATTCCTCATTACATTTGACACTTTGATTTATCCATTTTTGCATCGGAGCCTTGAGAAGACTGCTCGGTACCTATATACCATAACTCTCTGTCTCTTTAACTCATTTTAACTTATAGCAATTTTAAATACCTGCGCTTGAGGAGTGCGTAAAAAAGCTATACCAAACAATTCTCTGGCCTTCTGTGTGTTATCTAGTCGTTGTTCCATTAAACCCCACGCGTGACATACATACGCATTTCCGGGGTCAACGTTTAAACCTTTGTTAAATAAAGCTCTAGCCTGCTCAGTATTCCCGTATTTTTGTTCTAGAACAGCCCATGCTTGAAGAATATGTACAGAGTTTGGGCAAGCCTCCGCTGCCTGGGAGAATATTTTTCTTGCCTAAAAATAAAAGTATAATATAAAAACAACACAAAGCCTTGCCTTATAAATGGGGAGAGTTACTTCAGACTTCAAATATAACGAATCTACCATGACCATCGAATTCATTTATTACATCCGAAGTTCACCGTATTACCATAAGTTTTAAAGTTAAATGCGTAGAATATATATCTTTTCGTTCAGACCTTCATGTGACCTTCCCTCTTCTGTATTTACAATATACATAAAATTGTTCTATAGCGCTCTATATATTACTGGTTCAATATTGCAGCTTAGTTATTATAGCAATTTTACAGTGCCAAACTATTTTCACTCCAAAAAATGTAGGCATCACTATTTCCGTCGAAATAGTTCAAAATTATCGGCTAACATCTTATTTTTTTCTGTCGTGGATAATTTATGTTGTCTTTATCATATTTGAGAATATATAAAGAGATGTTTTCATATTTCAATGTCAAAGCACCAATTTTAGCTTTTCAAATTACAAACTTCAAATTGAATTGATTTCATACAATAAATACTTATCTAGAATAACATTTCTCTTTCCTGTCTTATCTCGTATTTGCTAGCATTCATCAAAAATTTCAATATTACTATCTTGGTCTTTAAATTAAAAAATGAGCTAAATAAGAAAAATTACAGCTTCATATGATATGATCAAACACTAAGGTATGCGTGCAAAAACTGTATATTTTTATACATGAATGCATTCAAATCCTTTCCTTAGGTGACCACACAAAAACACTAGAAATTTGCTAAAATAGATAAATACCTGCTCTGTTTCCCCAGTTCTAGCAAGTGTTCTTCCGAGTAAAAGCCACGAATGCGAATCTGTCGAATCGATGTTGAGAATTTCTCGTAGAGTCGATAAACACTGTTGGGTTCGTCCTGATTTCAACTCTCTTTGTGCTGCACTATACATACTTTTGATTTTAGAACGAGCCCTCTCATCCACTCGTCGATAAATAACAGTGTCAGTTTTGGTTAAATCGGATGCTGCCTGATCCTTTTTATCATTCGCTAGCTCTTTCAGACTTGGGGGAGCCTTTTTTTTATAAAGAGCGTATATATAAATATAGCTATACATTCATTGATATGCAGTTGATATTCTATAAATCAATGGTCGACTAAATAATATATTTTAGCAATTGACAGCTTTACACTCACCATTCTCCCTTTGCTGGTTTCTGTTGATATCTCTAATCCGATGTATTCGATTAAATTATAGTTTTGACATAATCAATGAATCAGTTTATGGAATATAGACTATATATAAATATACGTATGTGTGCAGAAGTTGCTATTAATTGCCTAAATAAGTATTTCACAAGATATATGCATACTTACTTGTTCAATATTGATGCTATATCAAAGGCATAATTCGGAAAAAGACATGTTAAGATAAATCAATTAAACATAATTGCATTCAAGAAAATAGAAAATAAATACAGTAAGCTAAACTTTCATTATGATGGCCATTGTTTCTGGGATGAAATTTCTGTTTCTGTGCGAAATTGAAAAGAATATATATATATATTGCTTAAAACGGAAATATAGAAATTAGCATTTCAATGTCTGCACTTTCTACAATATGTTTACCTGATGAACCATGGAAGGCGGTTTAAGTCTTTTCATATTAAATAGTTTTATCGATTTGTATTGAAGCTTATGAAGCTTATGAAGCTTATGCTCCAGTAATGGGGCCGGACTTAAGCGTGAGAAAGCACCTCTTGTATCAAACCCCAATGCACTATACAATTGCGTCAACCACACCATACCGAGAAGCGCTTTAAAGAAGCGATCATAACTTCTCGATCTATATTTTTTACTGAGATTCGAAACCATTTCAGTCAATCTTTTAATTTGGTAGCAAAGCAAAAACCAGGGCTCTTCTAATAAAAGATTTTACAAAATGCACGAAATAGCAACCATGAAAGTTTGGCTTTTTATATCTATGAAAGCATCGATTTATAGTCTGTCGATCTAAATCGTAATGTATAGCATGAATGTTGGTAAACAAAAAATAATAAGACATGTTTCTAGCAAATCAAATTTTTTCAAAACTTGCGGTATCGTGGAAGTTTAACTCAAAGCTGCCGTAACTGTAACATTCCTGGATGATAACCAGTTTCCTTATTAACATCTTTTTTATATAGTGAAAATAAATAATTCAATTGGATACCAATAATTTTTATTGCTCATTCATATACAACATTGCATAAATCATAATCAGCATCAAAATCACCAATGCTAATTTGCATCTACCATATAGGTAAAAGTGCACACCTTGAATCAGCTGTAATTTATGACACGATTGATATGCATTCTTTTACTAAACTCCCATTGTGGTATAAATGGCAAAAAGTTTCATTAATAGAAAAATAATATCAAGACTATATTTATACAATGCAATCTCCAGTTGCAGTAATGTCATTGAATTTATGATTCAGTGACATTCCAAATGTAGTTAAATAGAAGTAACGAATGTCTCATATATGCCCCACAGTGACAATAGAATAATTACTCTCTAGCAGTGTCCAGTAATGATACTAATTAAGTGAAATTGCGTAATAACTATAGTGTATTCTAGTGTAATGTGTTATCATTATCAATATCGCTTAGTTTGTATGGTTTTAACTTTGAAGAAGAGTTTATCCATCATATTAAATAGAATTCCATTCGTAGTATTGTAAATATGATAACCTCCCGGTTATTTGTTTCGTTATGACTAGTTACGTATCCGGTTATGTACATCTCATTACTTTTTTTTAATTGTTCAGTTACTTTTCAAGTAAAATTGTCCATTATATCCCCAGCTACATACCCAGTTCCGGTCTAATGCACGATGGTCTGATTGGCCAAGCGATTCCTGTGTTGGCGATCATATCACTTGAACAATTGTTCAAATGATTTGAATTACGCGATGAATGACGTCTTACCTTATTACAGCATTTCCGGGTAATTGCTCTGATTCTTGTGAAATTCTTCGTACTCATATCTACAACGGCCAGTGTCATGGATATTGAGTTTAAGCCGCCGATTTTCGGAAGTGTAGGAACATCAGATAACAACAACATTGATTTAAACGATATATTTTCAGGTAAACGTAAAATTTAACCTTGTCCAATAAAATTACTTTTAATGTGTATTATTGCCGGAACAGAAAATTTAATAGAATACATTTCGACACCATTTTTAGAGTTTGACGCTGGATTGAGCATCTTTATTTGTTCTGAGCCATACTTATAACAATTCATGTTCGCTTCGGATGTACTGTAATATTCCCAATTTTGAAAAACAAACCGAAAGAATGAGAGTCGTTGTCGCTGCATGTTGCTGTGTGTGTGCTCTCATGTTATTTTCTTCAAATGTGTAAGAAAATTGTAACCGACCATCGCGAAAAATAAGAGCTGTTGTTGAATTAAGTTCATCATTGAATAATCCCATTTAAAGTTTCATGCAAGCAGCAAGTAATATTTCAAATTTTCCAGACTTAATTTTTATTATTTTACATTAAAAAATTTAATAATCTGTCGGACAAAGTTAAAATTAAAATTAGTGCACCCATATTTCACATTCTCTGTTAAAGAGGTTCGATTACAATTAAATTGTCTCTTTTTTCATAATACACTGTTAAAGATTCGATAATATCTATGATTGAATCCTTTCCCACTTGTCAACATTGTGATGATGAATGTGTCGTAATGCTACAAACAACGTTAAAGTGCATTTTTAGCAAGATTGCTTGCTTTTCTTATGAATTCTTATTAGTATATGGCTCTTCATTGTGAAAATTTGCCTATTTTCCTAGGGTACTTTTTCAATTTCGAAGAGGCCAATGATTGGAATGAAAATCTCAATCATCTGGGTGCTGGATCAAATAATTACAACAATTTTATAGAAAACGTCGAGCAGATTCAAAATGGCAACAGTGTTTCAAACAATGACACAGGACTGCCGAATTTCAAATTTGAACAGGTCTCTTTCTAAAGAATTTAGAATTCAAAATTTACAATATCAAATTCAGCAACTGCATTTTGTGCAACGTGATAATTAAATTACAATTTCAGCAAATATTTGCATTAAATTTGTCAATTCAGATGTCTTTTCATTAATTTCTTCATTTGGTGAAGCTGAAAGAATAATTCCTGTATAAAAGGAAAAATTCCTTACTCTTGATAGCATATAGTTATTTAAATAATATTAATGATAGGCAACATTATTTTGAAGTATGACATTATGATGCGCCAAAATTTGAAGTTAGAAGTCAATTAAGTGATTACTAGAATGATAAAATTTTTTTTATAGCTAACCTCAACTCAAATTTGTTGTACCATACGTTTCCGTAATGAAATATCTGTCATTTGAACCTAACAAAATAGCAGTAGATTTATCTTAAGTTGTGTGAATTTCCGTATTGATCTGATTTTTAAAACTATACTTATATTTTTTAAAGTTTTACCGTTGATTTTCTTTGAATTAGTATTCATTTAATTGCATAGTTTGGAAAGTGTCTCAGAAGTTATGTCTCCTTATCGGACAAAATCGGCACGTAGCGACAGTACTATATTACTGATATTGACTTTATTAAAATGTATCCTGCAGTTATATATAATTAAATATGAATACTAATGTTTGCCGAAATTCTATATTTTTATGCCACGATTCATATCAAATATCGGAATGTTCTAATTTTGACTATTTTTAATTCAAGAAAATGCAACGAGTAGATTGAGAATTCGATATTTTTGAATGTCTTACTCATCCAGATGTGCATGACCACTGTATATGCTAGTTCATATAGCACTTATGTTAGATAATATTTGTAAAATGAAACTTGCTGAGTCAAATACTCTGTGGTGGATGACAAATTGTTCGGTTTAAGCAGGTGTTCAGGTTAAAGAGGTGTTAGACCTACCAGGTTTCACTGTATTGTTCAAAATATACCTTTGTTCTAAAGGGCACATATGTAGTAAGAGTATTCAAGCATATTAGTAAATATAATATTTTGTTGGGTTAATAAAAGCACTAATTTTAAATATTAGTTTATAAACCAATGTTTGGGGGATATGATTTATTTGTACCAGTGGAAGAATCATCTGAAACTTTCCATTTCGTTCTATTTAAATGGCTCTATAACTATTAAAATTAATTTAATTGTTCTTCTTGGTCCTATAAAATGATATTACCTAGCACATTTCGGATTGATACGGAATATTAGATGCATGTTTGTCTAGTCAATTAATAAAAGTCACTGTTTTTAAATTTCTTTTTGTATAAGATAACAAGCGACGAGTTTGATGGAGAACCTCGGAAGCGTAAAGCGAGTACGGATCCAAGAATCGCAGCTGACGGTTTAACGGATCAACAAAGAAGCGAACGACGGGTAATTACATGTAGCCGATAAATTTTATTCGTGCATTTTTATCCAGCTTTTCTGCCTTGAGACCAGAATTTTGTTCCTTACGAAAGGTCACATTAAATCTTGCGCATATTTCTTTGAAAAGAATAGTTATTCATGTATATTTCCACAACTATGACCTTTCGTTTGAGACATAATTCTAAGGACAGCATAGAGATGTATTTTTATCTCTTCGAATTAAGTGCATGGGGACTTAGCTTGCAGTGTAAATATTTGTAATGATTATGTGACAAGCAAGGAACTGCTTATCGTATTGTTCATTAAGTTAAGACTGGATGGGCTGCATTAGCTCAGTGAGGTTTTTCAATAGCTTTAGAACTACTGTGTAAGAATCTGCTCTAAAACAATTGTTTTTCTATTTATATGAAATCAAGGACAATTCTAAGGGAATCTTAACTTTTTAATTTTCTAATATATTAATATCGATTTGGATTTTGGGGCAAGTGTTTTGCGATATAGGGTCTTTGTATGAATATTTCAAATTAATATTACATTTTTGTTTTGTTGGACATTAACAGGAGAGAAATCGCGAACATGCAAAGCGCTCAAGAGTTCGCAAAAAATTTCTACTGGAATGTCTTCAAGAACAATTAGTAGCTTTAAGAAAAGAAAATATGAATCTCAGACAGGTTTGACATTTCTATATTTGATTTTATGTCATTTTGAAGTAAAAATAAATCCTGCTTATTTTTCGTTTTGTTAAATTTTTCTGCTCTATACTGCATCCGCTTTGTAGCAGCCAACTTAAAATGTAAAATATGGGGGTAATCTGAACTTAATGTTAGGGGCCTTGGACAGGCCCCCCATTAAGCCACATAGGAAAGGTAGAGAAGAACAATGGCCCTGCGCACTTTAGGATTATAATTACAAAAGCTTGATATTATGAAACAATTCGATATCTCCGCTGTTCCCGGATTTATATCTCAAACAAAAGGTCATAGTTATGGAAATATACTTGAAAAACAATTCTTTCCAAAGAAATACGCACAAAATCTAATGTGACCTTTTGTAAGAGACAAAATCAATGTAGAGAAGCTTAAAAATATAACTACGTTCTTGAGTCATCTTACTTTTCTAATCCTAGTTGAATGCCCTGGTGGTTGCCTTATATGACCACTGCATTACTTGTGATCACCTATTTAAATTTTGGAAATTAAAGCTAAACGTAAGGTTTATCGAGAGCAGGGCGAGGAAAAAATTATTCGATTTTTAGCTTTTCCTATGTAAAAAATATTGTTTATTTAATTTCTTGCGATAATTTTAGTTTTTTTCTCGAATTTACATTGTTTTTTATGACTTTTATTTAACATTAAAAAATTAATGTTTAGTTTTAATTTAGTTTGGAGATTCATAAAAAATTTCAGTTTATTGACCAAACTTTTAAAATTATTTAAGTAATTTTTACTGCATTAATTTTAAGCAATTTATTATTTTTCTGGCAACCGAGAATAAATTTAATTATATATTTCCCTATATCTGGAATTCCAATTACTAGAGAAAATTATGCATTATTCTTTTCATCACTGATTTATAATTTTTTTCTATTTTGCATAAGAAATAATTTCACATAGTAATAGAAAATAGCAGGGTTACAAGAGTTTCGCCCATTTTATGTATGAATTTTGTTCAGATTTCTGAAATGTCGCTACTCAGTCAGAGGAATTTTTTCTCATGGCATCTCCTTTGCTGGTGTCACAAAATATTGTCCAATCAAATCGCTTGCGCAGTGCGTTACTTTTGTTACACAAATTTGATTTTAGCGGATTTTCAATTAAAATGAAGGAAAGAGGAGTCATTTTATGCCAAGTTCAGTTTCAGTTTTTCGAATATATCTTATATCAACATATGAATTTGGTGGTCCTGGCAGTTTCATTACATCCAATGTTTGTTGCAAATTAAATATAAAAATTTCAATTTTTTCGAGTGAAAAGTCAGTATTATTCGAAATGTATCACTTAAAATATATTTCAACTATTTGTCAGGTAGTTAAAGAGCACATGCCAGACGTTGCAGTAAAAGTATTTGAAAAATTTGCAAGTGAAAAAGCCGTAGCATTAAGTACATCAAATAGCTCAATCGGCTTAAATAGCAATCAACCAATTATACCTAAAAAGCCGAATTGCCTACTGGTAGAGCCGGATTTTCAGCTGATTTCAGCTTTAATGGATAGTCAGCAGAATTTTACAGTATCCGATCCATCGTTACCTGATAATCCGATCGTATACGCTAGTCAGGGATTTTTGAATTTAACGGGATATACGATTGACAAGGTGCGTTATTTTTTTTTACGTTGTCCACAGAAATGTTTCACAACTGGAAGGTCATGGTAATGAAAAAAACACAAAATGCTGCCCAAATTATGTGCATCTATGCAATTTTAACATGATTTTTCATCTGTCATGATTTCTAGACTCCATGGAAACTTATTATGTTGCAAAATAAGTTGCCCTTATCATCTATATCAGGATTAAATTGAATTATTTCTGAATGGAAGTGTTTTAATTTATTTAAAACTATTACATCACCTAGCCTTTCCAATGAAATACTGGGATTTTCTATATAAATATTGAATACTTTTTGTCTGATTTATATGTCAATTGAGAAATTTTAATTGTTCACTTGAGTTCTAACATCACTTCCTGCATGAAAAAAGTTATTTCATATAAAAGAACGATTTTTTCTACGGCACTTTCGTATGTTTTTACAGTGATTGATAGAAATGGTCGTTTCTTCCAAGGTTCGAAATAGCCTCTCTTCCTTAAATTTCTTCGAAGACTCATTTATTATTTACAAAAAATGTTAATTATTACTCTTTTCAATGTATGTGATTTGCTAACAGTATTACTGTTCTCTCGTACAAGGTAATGTTAGATTGCTTCGCTCTCTTATTGTGCTTTTGCATTCATTTCGTGATACATCTCCCTTACTGCATGGCTGTTGTCTATATTTTCGATATATGTAGAAATTTTACTTTGTTCCTAGGACTTGGCGTACAGTGTTTATCGCTAGTTGAATATTGGGGAAATTTTTTTTATTATTCTTCGAATTGCGCGAATTTTAAACTGAAATTACAAAGTTTTGCCAAGTAACCCAATAATTAGTAAATTTAATCAAAATTCTGCTAGTGCAGTAATTTCGTACCTCCATCATCACCTTGTGAATCGTAGCCTGTTCTTCTACATTGACTTTAGTCGAAATTTACTTTTTCTTACATAATATAATAAAACTGTATTTTTTTGTCGAAACAATTGCCATAACTATCTCAAAAATATTCTGTCTTAAACTCTTATTGAAAGTGGTTAGCTGAACATTTGCTTTTTTCTTCCTTTTTTGACATTATTGAAAGTTATCGGCTGAAAATAATTTTGTGCTAATTTTTCCGTGATTCTGGAAGGTGATTGGTCGAAATTGTCGTTTTCTTCAAGGCCCGGGAACAAACCCAAGATCAGTAGACATTATTCGAAGAGGTGTGGCAGAAGGTCGAGATACGTCTGTCTGTTTGCTGAACTATAAAGCCGATGGAAGCCCTTTCTGGAATCAGTTTTTCGTAGCAGCGCTATGTGATGAACAGGTAATTTGTGGATACATTACTTTTTAAATGTAAAAATAATTAGCACTAAATTGATGGAGTCGAAAAATATGGAATAAGGCTCAATGTTCACTTGTTAATGTACTGAAAAAAAGATTCTAGGTATAAAAGTACTAAGGATGATATTTTCGGAATTATCAATATTAACTACAGAAAATAACATTTTCCCTCATTTTTTCATGTGGATAATTTTTGTAGGGAAAAGTGGTAAATTATGTAGGGGTGCAAGCCCTGGTAAAACAGGCGCGACTCGATGAGTTCAAAGATAAGTTGAAGAAAATTCCATTGCCGGAGCATCTCATGTCTGAATAAAACCGTTTTACCTCAATTTGGGCCCTAATCGGTTTGTATTACAAAAAAACCGACTTTCATGGCAAATTCAATGCAGAGGAGTTACATTGTATTCCTAGTAATTTATGTTCTCATGACGTTGTGCTTGTTAATTTTTGACTAGCTATAGCTAGCTAGTACTTTAAATTTGTTTTTGTTGTATTAATCAAGTTATACATTAATAATGCTTTTGTCTGTTATTCAAAAGTTAATCTGGGGGATAGCTACACGACAAATCCAAGCTGATTAAATGAGATTCTGCCTAAAATAATAACACTTGAATTGTGAGCGTGCAATTTTTAAGTATGCCAAGGGTTTGAGATATACTTTTGAGAGATAGAGAATTTATGGCCATAATTCATATCATACAATATTCATAACTTTTATCACAAGAAACTATTGTATCGAAATCGGTAACACTTTTACAAAAACTTTATTTTTTTCTTTTTAATAAAGACTCTAGTGGTATTTTTTCAAGGAATTATCTACTGTGTTATTTGAACAATATTTCATTAAAAAAATTCTAATTTTTAAAGATGAATATTATTAATTAGATTAGGGATTCATGATAAGCTCTGGATTTTGCCAACCTAGACTTCCGACACTTTCCTTGTTACTATTCTACAAATAAAGAAATGCTATTCCTATCAAGTTTCCATCCTACAAATCAATAGGAATATATCTGCAATTATTGAAACAGAAAATGCCTAAGATAGCAATAATCTGGACAGCTATTTGAGCACATTTAATTATATTCCATGGAAGTAAAAGTGGCAATGGTAAAAATATTTATAACTATGATGAATGAACCATTTTAACATTTGAAGTAAATAAATATGCATGACGTCTTATAAAATTTACCTTTTGTAATGGGACAGTATCTTTCAATGCTAATTCCATGAAAGATCAAAGTATAATGTTCAGCTCAAGTAACTGGCTTGTCCGATTGGTAGAAAACTAAGAATGTGAGAAAGTCAGCAAAGTACTTTGATTTATTGACTTTGAAAAATGTTATCTGGTTGATGTCAATGAAAACAGTTCTTGTTGGCAGATCACGTTATTCTTTTTGTATAATTCTAGAAAAATTTTTTAGATTTTGCATCGTGCCATGAAAGTTTTCTTTTGCAGAAAAAGCATACTTCTGAGTTCCACATGCTGTTGGCTAGATTTCCAATTTACTTTTTTTACTGCATTGAAAAGTGTAGTAAGCAATTTTGAAAATATAGGTATGACAATTTTTAGATTAAGAATGCACATCTTTTGACGGGTATGTTTGAATCTATTCACGTTGATTTCTATATAAATTATTTTTTTGCCACTTTCGTGTATTTCAGATATACCTG
The DNA here is from genome assembly GCA_032358265.1 of Vaucheria bursata. Classification (NCBI taxonomy): domain Eukaryota; class Xanthophyceae; order Vaucheriales; family Vaucheriaceae; genus Vaucheria; species Vaucheria bursata. The sequence goes on from JAULBW010008941.1 coordinate 73,193, forward strand.
AACATAAATATTTTTTTCATTGGCCAATTGGACTTTACATTATTATACTTCTTTACAAAAATTATATATACTTTTCAACCATTTTAACGAAATGAATATGATAGAAGATTGATGGCATTAAATCGTAAAAATTTGCATGCAAACTGTAATGGACATCAACCATAAATTTTTCGTAAAGCTGTACCAGCAAGGGGGAATATTTGTATATTATGTTATATCTGCTTTTTGAGATTGTAAGTTCTTTTCATAATGACTTGAATGATCATTCAGAAATGCCTCTAGTAGAAATATTATTACTATGCCATTACGAACGATGCTCCTCTATAAACGGTTATGTTCGTAGTGGTTGACCTTCGTTGGATGATAATATTTTTACATTACCTTAATAGGAAAAAGTTCACATTTTCTATATTGACAGTTAAATATTCCTGAAACGTCTGTAGAGTTTCAATTTGGACACCTAGTTCCGCTAAAATTGAGAGGAGATGTCAATATTTCCATTCAAAAGTACGGAGTGTTCTCATAGCAATGGCGTTGTGATTTCAAAATATTGCCTCTTTCTCTGCTGCGGGACGTTTCTCTGTGCTCAACTCATTGCTGACTTGAGACTAGCAAAGCAACCTAATGCATCCTGCAATAAACTCTAAAAACGATCGACTTGAGCGCGGATTAGAAATCGCAAATGAGTTGAGAACTAAAGGAATCGTTGCCAATAAAATAACAAGCCAAGGAACATCGTATCCAGTTGAATTATGGCTCGTGGAAGGTATCAATACTCTATTGTTATCTTGGACACCACTTCAAAAACATGCAGCTACCGTTGACGCAGTTGAAATGAATTCAATCACTATATTCGTCGACATGAGATATATACTCTTTTGCGAAAAGACGGACTTGTTAATGGATAGGAGAGTAACGTTAATTTTGAATATGTTTACGACGAACCAGCCTATAACGTTTGAGTTCACTAGTTGTTCATGTCAAGAATCATTCTGTACATGTATTCTACTCATTTGTGAAGAATTACGAAGGATTAAAACAGGAGATTTTTCAACCCTAGTTGGTTCACCTAAATATATTGACGACGAACGAATTCAAGATGATGATGCATCAGCAGTACAGGAAAGTTTTCGATCAATATAAAAAACTGTGATACATTATATTAGTTTGCTAATCATGTGAGTTGATCAGAAAATTTCATGATGCATGAAGCTGTTCAAAATATTAATCATATTTAAATAAAAACCCCATTTAACCTTTTTTGACAATCTATCTGAATTTGCCTAATAAAATAAAGTTTTAATTTTGCCAAATTTCCTTTTCATAAAATAAGTAATAGTCAATGATGGTTGCATTACTCATTGCAATCATACTCTTTCACGTTATGCAGGAACCAACAACTTTAAGCAGAAATGATGCAATGGATATAGATGAAGACATTGATCGTTTATCTCAACGTATTGATCAGCTGCTAATGAAAGCTACGGACAGTTTCCAAAATTCGCAGCGAAAAAATTACATACAAAAAATATATACAATTTTGAATCGATCCATACGTACACTGAAGAAATCGTGCTTTAAAAAATGGTGCAATTTTGTAAGATCAGAGAATAATATTAAATTTGAAGAAGATAAAATGAGGTAAATATAAATGTTTCAAATATTTATGCTCTTTTTGACATCATTTTTTTTAATTTTGCACGAATAACTAGTGAAGGAAACTTTTAAGTACTAGAAAATTTGAAATTCATATATCAGTTTTTGCTAATCCAAGTTTAAAAAGCCAAATGAATTACACAAAAGGAATAATGATTAGTGCCTTTTCTATGTAAGTGACCTTTCGTTCTGGACATATTTCAGGGGATAGAAAAGACATCTTATCCAAATAATTCTAATTTATTTACATTGTTTCTGCATTTTTTTTGTAGTTCAAATTTTTGTATCGCAACAGATTTTGTTTACATGCTGAAGTACATGTTGATGAAGATGTTGAAGCATGGTATCACCACATGTTTTACAATGAGCTATATACGCTAGCAAGAAAATTTTTTTTACGTGAAGTTAAACTAAGATCTTACAAAGGAAAAACGAGGTTTACACATCGAAAAGTCAAGAGCTGCGAAGAGAAACATTTGCTTAAGTCCGTGTTGCTGACACGTAGTACGCTCACACAGGATATAATGTGTACTATAATTTTGGCTCAATCAGTCTTGTTCGGCCCTGAAAAGAACCTATTTGAGGCATTGATATCGAATGCGGTGCCTATGAAAACTGTTTCGGAGGGTTTAGAATGTGTGCTAGGTTTGAGACTCAGTTTTGCGGTAACAAAAAATTTATTCCTTGATGTTTTTTCTACAGACCTATGTGGAACTTTGAATTTCATCGCATATAAATAATTTTTTACACTATTAAAATTTGCATAAAATTAGCATTTAATTTAATTATTACAATATTTTCACAGGGTGCATTTACAGTGTTAATTTTATGATATTTAATATACAGTGTAAAACTCTATCGTTTTTCGTCCTATAGATAAAAAGCCTAACCAAATTACATATTACTTTATTGATGTTGACTAGTAGAGTATAAAATTCAGTGTACTGCCCATAATTTGAATATTCAGTTACTGAATAAGTTTTGGAGTAATTCTCATAGCAAAGTACATTAAGCATTTTCACCTCAAACAGTAATTTGCCATTTCTTCTCAATTCTTATTATTACTCAATTACTATATGTTTCGATAAAAAGAATTTCCATGTACGTTAAATAAACAGAAAAGTATTTTTTGACAAGATGCTACCAATTGGTTTGGTGGTCCGAGAGATTTTTCGCATCCAAATTTCTTCTCTCTTTCTTTTTTCAATGTGCGTGCATGCCTTATGTTTTCTGAATATTTTCTCTTTGATTTTATAAGAATGAAAGCTTATACTTGAGCTGGCCAAGCGATAAAGGAACAATGCAAGGAATTGCAATTGAGGATGTTTTACCGACAGTATCATTTGAATCGATAAAATCGAATCAAATCGGTGGTGCTAGATTACGAATAACCACTCGTTATTGCAATTTTCCGGCATTTGAACTTTACGTTGAATCAATTGAAGCGTGTAAAACTTGGTGCAAAATGTTAACAACCTTAGCCGATTTAGAACGTGGGCAGATGATTTTACCTGAATTTCCTCAGCTTGAAATCGAATTTTGCGAAAATAAGGATAATTATTTTCAACAATCTAATGTCATTGCTGGTTGATAAGACTCGTGTGTAAACAATTTGCATACTAAGCTTTCACCGAAAATTCATCATAAAATGAAATAATTGAACATTTTTGTGCGTTTCCTTCTGTATGATTACTATGTGTTGCAAACAAATATAGAATCAACTGGTCTAAATTAAGTTATTACATAACTTTATTACAAGGTGAGTAGAAAGTAATTGCTAGATGAATTCTGCAGGATATTAGAGAGTTTAACTTTGTTTTTTATTTTGAATAGTTGCAACATTTGGTTATTTTTATCTGTGAATTGTCATGATACACTGAAGTACTTGCAAGTCCAGATGTAAGTGAACCTGCACACTTGTACGCCTATGCTCATGCGCACAGATGTACAAGCATGTACATTCAATTGGTTGCTTTATTTTTAAATCTTCTTTTGCAAGGTTGCATGTTGGCTGGAACTCATGTATGCCCACTAGTATATATTTCCCATGCACATCAATGAATTCATAAGCATGTGTTAGGAATTAACTCCCTTAGGGACTAATTGGATTTTTATAGTTGCAGTGAGTTTTCATTTATAATGTTCCAAGTAAATTGGCTGCACAGATGCCAGTAGGGTTATAGATTTTGTTGTGTTGATAAAATTAGTTCACTTTTATCAACACAATTAGTACTTGATACACACATTTTTGGCACAGTTTCTTGTGTTTTGCTGTTTCACGTTTTTAGCAATATGTCTATATTATTTGAAGTACCTTTCCAGTGGTCCAATGAAGCTTTTGTGGATACCAATGTTTTAAATGAACATAGCCACAATTTAAATGTAATAGAAAGAAGAATTTGTTTATAGTTACATTATAATTCAAGATGTAAATACATCCTCTATTGCAATATTTAAATGCTGAGATGCATTCTTTATTAAATTAAAATTACCATAGGTTTCTTTTCCCTTCTATCATAACAAGAAAGATTTTGATAAAAGTAAATGTATTATAAGTAATGCAAGCATACGCACAACATTATCATAGAATTAAGATTTGACCAAATTTGTATCAGCATCTATCAAATTTAAGGTTTTTAAAAGTAGATCAAAATCCATCAAAAGGTCTAATAAATTCAGCTAAAATTTGCAAATTAATATGCTTATAGTAGCAAAAAACTGTAAAAAATATATAGTTTTACATTGAATTCCATCAAAACTAACAAATTTTAGTGCATATTTGCAGATTATTTTAACCTTTCATAAACAATTTTTAAAAAAATTTTAAACCAAAGCTATATATGAGAAGAAAAGCCATAAGAAAATAAAAATAATTTTTCATTAATTTTTTTAATCTTTTATGAGTGACATGCTTTTGTTCATAATATATTTTCAAAAATGAAATAGAAACTCATACTTTTGTCATTTTTATTTCATAAGGAGAGATCCAGAGAGATTTAATCATGTAAATATGTCATTAATTTGAGGGAGAAATTACCTGCCTCAATGATATCTCTCAAATACTGACAATCAACCCACAACTGAGTAGAGCAAGAGTGTGAAGAGAACATGCCAAGCAGGGCAAAGCAAGGGAAAAAAATCACCAGAGGAAGTTTCAAAAGAAAAACAATCCTGGAATAGTTTGGGGAAAAGAGGAGGCAAAAATTGACCCAAGCATAGTAAAGGAAGTAATGATTGTAATATAGCAAAAGAGGCTACAGAAGGATGTCCTATCTCATGTAAGAATTACAGTTGCTGTAATAGCATGCTTTCTGGCATGTTAGCATTCATCATTTATTGCTATTTTGTATTTTTACAGCATTTTCATATTCATCTTATCATTGTCATTTGCTTTTTGTTGTTATGAATGTTTACAAATATGACTCAAGACTAAAAACAAAGAGTATATTTGCACAGATATAAACTGTGTTGCTGAAAGTGAACATACTTCACAGCAACACACAAACCCTAAACTTAGCCTGTCACCAAAATCCAGCAATGTCTTGCCATAAACTTAGAAGTCCAATATGCAAAACATTGACACCATAAAACAGAAGTCCACAGCTATAACATGAACTTAACCGTTAACAAGTTAATTTCTAACATTTGCTGCCATCATAGTATCTTAGCATTTCTTTTTTTACTTTCAGTTATCTAAAAGACAGTAGCTGTAATAATGTTAAATATTTGCTCAATAAAACTAATTAATGTGCCACAAAAAAGCAAAATAAGAAAGTTTCATCTAATTCAAAAAATTAAAATAATGCTTTGATTTTTTGTAGTTTATTTGTTGTGCATCAATAAACTGTAAAAAATAGCCACAATCCCTTGTAATTAAAGATAAAGATTGCAATGTGCAGTAGTTTGCTGAACCATTGAGTTTTATCTTTAGGAAACATATCATTGCTTTAACCATTCAATTATTTTATTCTTGCATTATGAACAGTTCTACATGTTTGCAACACATCTTGTCTTAGATAGAAACATAATGCAGATTTTTGGGGCATCACTCTATGAAGTAGTTTATAAATAAAACAGTAAAATAAATTCCATACTTACAAAAGTATATTTCAAGTGAATAGAATGTAAGTATTTACACCAAAACAATTAAATGACAATGGTATTACCCAGTTGTGAGTGGTACTTTATGACTTGTTACTTGAGATCAAATATATTTGCAATACTGTTAATTTCAGCATCTTTTAGGCAGTTTTTACCAAATTTTCGTAAATTTTAACTAAATACTTACAACAGCTATCATACCAATGCATACATTCTGATACAAATTCCAAAGGCATGCATAAGCATGAAGTTTAATTCAACTTCAATTTCAACTTTAAAACTGAGAATCATAATCAAATGATTTGAATGCAACCCAACAAGGTATGGTAACACGAGTCACATTATTTTTTTGTTCAAATGCAAATTTCAAATTGCAAAATTATTATATTGTTCACTCAAGTGCAATTATGAAGAGATTTTGTTTATTTGTGATCCTGATTTTTCTTTATTTTGGTCTCAGCACTGTATTTATATTATGTGAATAGGTATATTTATCGGGATCAGTTTTTTTCAAATTTTTGTTTCTATATTCATAGTCAAGCAATATTCAATGGTCTTATAAATCCGAAACAAGTATTAAATTTTATCCGCTGAAAGTATGCAGAGGTGCTAAAATAATCTATCCGAGTTAAATTAATTTTTTTCATCAATTATTCAGTTTAAACTTATGCCATATTGTTATGTACATATCAGCATTCATTTTGTCCAAGTCTTCTAATACTTCTCCCTTGCTGCATTGCAGTCATTTAAATATATGCTATGTCAATGATCGCCCATGCTGAACAGTGACAATTACATTGCAGTATTTAAATTCATCAAATAATTTTTCTTGCAAATTTTATTATATAATTCTGTGGAACTAGCAATCCTGGTGAAAAATATTTTGCCTCGTATAGAAATAGTGGGAAACCTACAAGTCTTACAGCAGTGGTAGATCAATGAGATCTCAAGAATGACAGATATGGTAAAAAATTGTGCAGCATGCAGTACCTCAATAATATCGGCATAAAGTACCCATTCACTGGTTGCACATGCAGGTCATAGTGTCAAACCTGTTCATTATCCATAAAGATGTATCGTAGAGTATAAACCAAAAATACATGAATTCAATGCTTTATTCAATAATTGTTGGGATTTAATGAATATCTGATACATTCCAGAATTTACACCATATGTGGGAATATGATATTTTCACCTTTAAGAACGTAGAAAGGAACGAAATATGATATTCTGGGAATGTACATTTTATGTGAACTACATAATGATAGCCCTCAATCCGGGTCAACCATTGTAAACTAACTATATTAAATATACTACCCTAACTGCAAAATATTGTCTTTCTGATTCATATCCATCGGCGCATTCAAATTTTCCAACAACAAATCATGTCCATCCATTCCTTCATTTGCAAATACTTCGAGAAGTAAATCTTGCAATAAATCATCAGCCATGCCATCCATGGTAAAAGGAGATAAATTGTGTGGAACAGCTTGCAATTGTATACTGGAGTCCCCCCCATCCCCTTCCAGAGAACGCATATTTCCCTCCACATACCCCCCTTCTGAATCCAGCCTTTGACTGCCCAAAACTCCTCCAAGACCCTCAAAACTCAAAGAGCTCGGATTGTCTAAAATGGGCACAACCCCTTCAAGAGCACCCTCTGTACCACCCGGTTGATTCAGCCATGCAAATTCTTCATTCACTAAAATCAAACAAAATTATAATTTTTTATGGTTCATGGGACATTTCTTTTCAAGATGGAACACTCTTTCTGACTAATGGTAACCATGTAGCGAATGAAGCATTTGCATGACCCCATCGAGAACACACTAACTCACTCAGCGACATGGTTAAAATTTTTACTCTATAGTCAGCGGTTTTTCATTTAAACTATTTTTGTTCCTAATGCACATATAGATGCCTTGTTAAGTGAGACATATGAGCATTTGATTATGAATTGTCTGACTCAAGGAATTTCACTGCATTAGTAATTAGAAATTATAGGAATACTGCTACACCTTTCCCTTTTACTTTTCATATTGCATCTGGTATGAAGTTTAAATTCTGCTTCCACCTCCCCCCCCCCACCCTTCCTGCCCTTACATATATCCAGAGTTACCCCAATCACACCCATGTTGACGAATACAACAATACCTGGGTAAAACAATCCGGGTTCCTGGGTTCTCCCCAGATCCTCCCCTGGTTGCCAATGTTCCCCTAAACCATCAGTCTCAGAGCTCGATGTACGGGTTGCATTAGCCCTAGAGCTCCTTGTCATGACACTTAATCTGGTCGTAGAGCTTCGATTTGAGGGGTGTCGCACTGCTAGGGACTTTACCGTGCAGGCTAAACAGGGTACCGGAGAGATGCACCTATATATACAAATATGTATCCTAAATCAGTTTGAACGTAACAACTTAGGGTTGTATTTGGATCGATTTATATTTGAATATGTTTATTTACAAAAATCATAATTTCAAGCTGCACAAACTGAATCCCATGTGGTTATATTTGGAGGAAGTTGGTAGTGTAGTATGCCATCCAGCTGCTGTTTCACAATCTACAATTTTATACTATCAACCACGGATAACATACCACTATATTAGTAAGAAAAATAAAATATATTGAATTTTTTTCAAAAAATAATAAGCATTTCTAAGTAAGTGCAATAACTAAAATTATATAGAAGATTTTGATACTAAAAATTAAATTCATTCACTTACGGTTGTGCTATCCAATTGCGCATGGATGCACTACGGGCAGAAGGGGATGACCCCCCTATTGCTGGCAGCGAGCAGCTCTGGTTTGGTTCACTCGGGCCAGATTGAGGGGTGCTAATATCAGGGAAAATACCCCCTTGCGCGGCAGAATAGGCTTCCTCGTACAACTCATCCTAATAAATTACAACAAATTTTCTTAACAAAAAAGAACATTATTTAAAATACATAGGTAACAAGATAATTAGTCTGACATGATTCAATTGATTAAATTACGTACAAATTTGCATCATTATGTTCTTCTAAGCAGTTACACTTCATGCGAAAAAAATTAATATCAAGCAGAATTATTTGATAATTTTACGTGAACAGTTGCAGTAATAACTTTACACAAATAAAAACTGATTTTCATTTGGTAAAACTACTGCAATATATTAGCAGGAAAGGTCAATGTAAAGGATGGATGTTGCTTAATCAACTTGAGATGTTGTACTTTCATCGATTAACTTTTAAGTCATTGCAATTTTCAAGGAAATTATACTATATATAATGCAATATAAAATAAACTATGGATATGATCATTTTTAACGAATTTTCATTTATAACTGATAAACAAACATCATATTCTACCGAGTGTAGCTTCGAATTTTCAGATATAGTGTATAAATTTGTTACATCCGAAGTTAGCTATACGTAAATTATTCTTGTTTGAAAGGCCGCGTCATCGATACATAATTAATACATGAAAAGTTAAATTGATTTTTTATCTTGCAAATTATGCCTTTTAATTTTGATATGCTACATCACAGGCACAAGTTATGTGCATAATGTTACCATGAATGCTCATTTGACTTAGATCGCATGTACATGATTTTGTTCTATTTTGTACTAAAGACAGAAAACTAAAATGCAGATTAACATGAAAATTTTCCATAAATTCGGCTTATAAATATAGACCACTTTATAGTACCTCTCCCATAACAGCTAATAGGGCTATAGCTGCACACGTCCCCTCATAAACAAAAGGAATAATTTTCAAAATTGAAGCATCCTCATTGGTCAAATCAGCTGCACAGCCAACAGCCACAAGTGCACCTTCTCGATCGCCTTAATATACCACATTTAAAAATAACGCAGAATTTAGGTTAGCCAGTATTTAATTCTTGTGCCCTTTTAAGCAGACAGTTTCACGAAAGAAATGGAACAATTTGGGGTATTTAAGCACCTTTATTGGTCAAATATGCTGGATACCGTATTGTTTGCTTTGAAATTCCACAATTGAATAGAGCAATTATGTATATGCTTCCTGATGCATACATCAACATATATACGTACAGTGTTACTTCGGATAAAACGAAATTTGAATATAGCAAATTAATTAAGTAGTTTCGACAGATTCGCTATAATAACAGAAAACATTAAGAGTTATCAAAGAAAAAGAATGAAGAGCGAGTAGCATAAATTAAATCGCTGAAATTACTTAACCGGATATCGCAATTCAACATACAGAACAGTTCATCTGTACAGGTCATGGGTCAGAACACATATAACCTCATAAGAAGAACATCACTTACTATTACACTACAACATACTAGCGACATATTTAATAGAGAAATATATTAAGAAATGTTGGTGATTTAAATGAAAGGTTTCATATGTTGAGATGACCTTCCTGCACAGGATCATACTTGAGCTCAAGTCATTTAATATAACAATCTAATAAAAAGGTCTTTTTTCATTCTTTTTCTTTTCTTTTAAGAATCCGTTATTATATTTTTGGCTTAACTCTATTCATGACTAATTTTATTCGTAATTTTTGCTATATTTCCATATTAGTTACGCATTGCCATTATAGTCGAATAAAATTTGAAAATCCCACAACTGGTGGACCTTTCAAATCTGCCCAAAAATAATGGTCCTCTTTCATGGAAGAGTTCATGGCGCAGTATCTATAACAGAACCAGAATGACAAAAAAGTATGAAATCACAATTTTTTACAATTACCTTCCCCTTAACATTATCTTACGGGATCTTAGCTTAAAATTTACACTGAATATAATATCAATCTAAAGTTTTTTCCCAAATATATATAAGATAATTATACCTGTAGCAAGTAGAAGAAGCCCTGCTAATCCTGCGCATGCAACTTGAACCAACTTCACAGTACCTGAAAGGTTTAAAAAACTATTTAAAATAAACTTCGTACATATCGAAAATATTGGGACCCCAGAACTAGTTTGTTACATCTAAATTCGATGCATATCTGAAAATCTAAATCATAACTTCATACGATATATCATTTTAATTTTTTTGCAATAAAAATTTGCTCAAAACTTGTTATGTTCGACATTTACTGTATCCGATGTTAAATGTAGCTCAATGTCAGTAGAGTAGACACAATAAAAAAATATATGCATACAAGATTTTGCTATATACATATATATATATATATATATATATATATAAGTGAGGCAGATTTAGTTAGCGACAAAGTAATATTAATCATAAACAAATTTATGGTGGCGAGTCAACAAATTCGAAACATTTCTTACATTTTGATTTATTTTGTGAAAAATGGAATTATATTCTTTCATACTTTCCTTAGTTATTCTAACGATGAAAATTGCAAATAACTATATCTATCTATACCCAACTCAATCAATAAAAACATTTTTCACTACATCCTGTTGAAATATTGAAAAATTCATACAAAATAGTATTCATTTACCGGATGTATTTTTTTGGTCTGCTTCATTTAACCCTTTCAATTGTCCATTTCTTGCTCTTTTAGAACGTCTATCTATCCGTCGACTTGTAGTATGACTCGGAACTGATCCATGTGACAGCAGTTCTCTAGCGATCCAAGTCAAAGCATCCTAAGATTATATAGTATTTGATGTAGTCTTTTCTTAAAATAAAATAATATGTATGCATATATAGTATTTTAAATCTTTACGCAGAATTTTATCGATATCTACATATTATTGCAGAAAAACATAGAATAGGGCACTAAATTGATATTATTTTTATGAATAATAAATATGTCATGAATTAAATACTATTCAAATTGATGAAAGCATTTTTTGGACACTGACTTTTCAAGCTCATAATGAGCTCATTTTTGTTGTAAGGTCAAATTAAAAAATTATTGCTGAAAGGTTCAGAGATATAGAATAAATTATTGGTCAATTCTGTTTTAAAGTTACTATCCACGTTCTAGAAGTTTTACCTTTACTCATACAATGAGCACCAACAAAGTACACCGACTATATATAATTATGGTGTACAAATACGACCTTACATCATCATGTTATAACAACTTTCTAGCAACAGTAACAGCAAAGTAACAATTGTCCAGTTATGTAGTTAACAGAAACGATATTGTCATTATGTTACTGTCACTGAATTGCATTTATCCAGAGTATGAAATACTTCCAAAATCATTAGGAGTACATAGGATTTTATGCTTAAAATGTTTTTTCACGTAAGAAATTATCATTAAAATTTGTAATTTCGGCGAAAAGTTGTTGGATCATAACAGCAGATATAACAATGTACATAACAACAGTTATAACTGTTGCAAGACCGGTTTAAAATTGTAATACGGGGCGCATATTTATTATCATTTTAAAATTAAAGGATATTGACATAAAAAAATATTAGATAATACGCTCATAATGCAAGTGGGCTACATATATTTGTAATTGTAATGTATTCTAGAATACTTTATGAAGTTCTTGAATGACAATCATGAAGTAGGTAGAAAGACTTCCACAATTAATATAGCACTTTTATTCATTTGAGTCTATAATGAGCCATTCTTATCTTTTGTTTATACCATTGCTCTATCACTGTCACAATGGCAGCTAAAAATCTTCAAATTGTACTAAAATGAGAATAAATGAGTCTTTGTCTTTTCCAGTTTCCAAGCAAATAGCTTCAATTATCCACCAAAACACTACTTATTATAAATCCTGGACTATAGTACAAAAGATTACATTTACTCTTGTGTCACATGAATATGGAAATCTAGCTAAATGAATAATTTCAGGACCAAACATTCAGTATCAATTAAAAGGATTTAGTTAATAAATAGGACAAAAGATGCCATATCAAGTAAGTCAAGATCTGGTGGTCCTTGTTTATAAATATCGATGAAGGCATCAAATAAAATTAAATATAAAAGCCAGCAAGATAAGCTTAATATCGAGTATGCTCCACTTCCTGTGAAAGCTTTCCTCTATTATGGTGGCATTATCCTTAGTTTAAATAGCAGGGGACTAATTTATAAGAGTTACACTGATAGCAACATTGTTTTAAATCCATATTGACAGGAACAAATATAACTACCAATGGTGAGCTATATCTTAGGAATAATATCTTGCGACTCTAGTAAAAACATTGCTATTTACCCTTGTGCCTGGGGAATGAGCTTGAGAAAGAGCAGCAGGCATTTTTGTCCCCTCATTAAGGTCCTGAGTTAAGGGGGGCATTGAATTTGTGGGTGGGCAAGAGAGAGCAGAAATAGCATGAGACACAATGTGCAGAAGGCGCAAACGTTTATCCGGCCAGGCTAAAAAGTTAGGCCTCAGTTCCACCTAAATAAAGAATAATATATACATGCAGTTAACATTTCATAAACTAGTACTGTCGGTAACTCCAAAAATTATCAGTTAGCCGGATATCAACATTATACACTAGAAAACAGAGTCGGTGGAGTGTAAAGCTATCAAATAAGTAACAGAATATATTATTTAATCGACCATTGGTTTTGGGAATAACGACTTGAAACTTCAGGTTTGTTTGTGATAGTTAACATTCGTAAATTTTGAAAATCTCAAGCAGAACATGAATGCAATATTAATTTTTTGTTTATTTTGTTTAAGGGAAAATTCGTCGACAAATCATTTGTTATGCCAGATGTTTACTATCTATCTTTTAAGACACGTAACAAAAGTACCTTTCCAATGGTGGCAGAAGCATATTAAAAATAGAGAAATTGCAATTACCTTTAAACTCCGTGAACTCAAATGCTCAATACATAGTTCAAGATGCAGCGGAAACTCCGATAGATGCACACACAACGTATGCGCATGCACCAGGTACAAATCTGCCATACTTAACGGCCCAACTCTAGTGTAATACAAACTCAGACAGAGCAGTGCTGAAGCAGTAATTTCACTTGGAAAATCGAACACGCTACAGAGATGCGACCGAGCCTGGTTTGCCCATGAAACCCCAGCTGTATATGCTAGTTGTGTGTCATTACTTAGTGTTAGTGCCCCTAAGCTCAGAGCAGCAAGAATCAAAGCTTTACGTGCGGTTCTGTTAAAAAAAATATGCTTCTATTGTCAAAAATTCTTTTAGAGAGTCAAAACCATCTATGCCAGCTAAAATTGACAAAGAGGCACACTTAGCCTACCAGAGTGCTTATTGTTCAACTAAATTTCAAATTAGATAAGCTTGAACGACGTCTTGATAAAATTTGGATTTGCCTAGTTTAGCCATTTGATTAGAAAGATCGCTGTGAAAAAGTGGTTAGAGATTAAAGAACTTAGCTTAATTTGTCTGTGATACATCCTACTTCATATAAGGTTATGTATGTTACTGTATAAGAAGCACTCAATATTTGCTTTCATATCAGCTTATAAAATCTGGTTATCGCAATTTTTCTACAATATAATTCATTTGATAAATACTTCTCTTCCATCAAATAAACTAAATGGAAGAGAACGTATATTGGGGGGGGGGGAGTTTCAGGAAGAATTTATAATAAATATACTTTTGTTACGTGCAGTAACTGTAGATAATAACGTGTTGTAAAGTGTAGAAAGGAATGTTGAAAAAAAAGATTTTCAGAGCAAAAAATATACCACAAATGATAGAGGATTCTGAATTCCAATGAAATGGCAAAAACATGATTTTATGACTTGAGAGCTCACAATTAATTAAGTGCTGTGATAATGTCATATTTCAGAATAATTTCTTTAAAAAGTAAAATATTTGAACCTCTTGATCTTTGCTTGAACTCAATACGCATAATGATAGTTTAGTCTATACAGTTATTATTCCATAAATTAGCACCATCAGGTACATCGAAAACTATCATTTAATTGAGTGTATCAATAGTATATATACTAGCAGAAGGAAGTTGGTGGTGCGTAAAGCTATAAAAAATAGAATATATCGTACAGTATACCATCAATTTATATAAGAATATGAAGTACGTCAAACCTTAATCTTGGATCGTCATTGCTTTGCGATATCATGTTAATTTCAATCTGAAAAGAATAATGAACCAAAAAAGAATTAGAAACAATGATATAATCCAGTTAATAGATCTTCATAGGTTAAAAATTAAATTAACATTAATGAAGATTTTGTACAGAAAAATGAATTGAAATCATGTTGGGCTTATAACCATATGCTTAAATCCACTCTAAGCTCTTAAAACCTAATTATCAAACTGCACGAACAGTTTAAATAAATTTATACATTTTTTTCGATAGATAAGAACAAAATTTAATTTCAAGCATTCAGCTACAGAGTAAATCTTAGGTCAAGTTTAAGAAATTCTTCAGTGTTCATAGAATCTTTATGAGAAGATATTAAAATTTAAATAAGTTTGATAACAATTAATTCAGAGTGAAAGAATTATATCCTTGAAGTAAATGCAAAATTTCAATATATTTCCCAGATAATTTTAAGAGGAAAAAATAATTCGATACTAGCATTGAAGAGAAGAAATGACCCAGATATTTATTTAAATAATTCAATACATAGCAAGTAACAAAATTATCATTAGTAGGAAATTTTAAAGACTTTCTTTAATAGATGACCATTATAAGGTATTTGTTCAAGCAATATACCATATATAACTTATCCAATTTACATATTTTAGTAAATATTCCATTAACTAGCAAATTTTATAAATGAAAAATTGCTTAAATATAATATATTTGTACAAATATTATGGAATGTTGCAAATTTGTCTTAAATTCAATAACAGAAAGTGCTCTACTATTTTTCTGCTGATAAATAATTTTTCTAATTGCTGCAGAAAACAAATAATTGCATTATTAAAAAATGGTTGTCCATATTCCCATATAAAAATAAATCATTTCGCTACAAAATAGCAATATAACACAATATATCTTTCCATTTTTAGTAATACCAATGCTAGGAATGCCGATTCATGGACAATTGATAAAAAGCTGAGCTTACCATATTCGGCAGAGCAAGAGGCAAAAAATCATTTACGTTGGTAATAAATCCTTGCAATGCCTTGCTCTCAAGATTTCCTGCTTCCTCGTGCTGAATTTCATATGACATCTCGTTCACTTAAAATGCATAAAACACTTTGGCTTCGTCTGAATTATATGCTATTTCTCTTGTGACCGGATGAAGTGTACTATTTTGTCGATTAATTTCCAAGTACTAGTAAGTGGACTTTATCCTTATAGCTAGAAGTGGATTGAAAGTTGACCTGCGATTGAGCAATTCTACCAGTGAGGTTCAAACTATAGAGCTCGAGCTTTTATGCTCGGAACCAATTCAAATTGTACAGTAGCATATATCTCGCTTTTCAACATTACACAAACAGCAAAAATAACAAATATATTCTAGGTTCAGATTGCCGTGTCAGGATATAAGTAAAATGCTAGCATTAAATGACAGATGCGAATTGCGATACAGATTGAAAGGAACTTGTAGCGAAAACCATCAATATAATTACCTCAAGAAAAGGTGGTCATTTACAAGGCGAGGTTTCCGGCGATGACTTTTCCATTCTCTGAGAGCAGATGAAATTTTAATCATAGTGTTTACGTCTCTCCTTGCCATCGTGTCGCGGGAAACTTCAATATGTTTCAGTTCAGTAATTAAATTTAAATTTTTTCTCGTAGATGATTGAATAATACAGACCAATAAAATCTAACAATTTGCCCAAATCGGGGCCTTCTTGAGAGATAAAATTTTAAATAGAGGTCAGAAATATGCCTTTATCCATTAAATATAGTTGGTTTCAAAACTATTCATTTTATCACTAGTAACATTAAAACAATTTGCACCCCTATCAAATTTAATGATAAAAGTCCCACAGAATAAGGGTAACTCATGTACTGAGTTGAATAGGGGTAGCATTAGGTTTATTAGATAGCTAAACCTCACCAGACTGTGGAACCACATCGAGCAACAATATTGCAAGTTTAATTAGCACAGAAGAAGCTAAGTGCCATTCAAGAAGAGCCACCAAACTCTGATATTGATGTTGAGACCACCCTGCTGAAGATCAAATAGACTTATGCTCTTCTTGTGCTGCTGCATGCATATGAAAAGAAGGTTAAGATCATCCTTGCTGCAGTACCGCTTCTGTATCATGGCATACCCCTGAAAAACTAAGAGTTAGAAACTAAAGGTTTTGGTCAGAATTACTGAATGAATATCAGTTGAATTCATTAATGTGGAAGCAAAGGACCCATAAAATCTAACTAGCCCTATTAACAATAGCTCCAAATGAGTTTGCACTACCATAAATGGCATCCTTACATTGAGGATCAAGGAATGGGACCAATCTTGCCATTGATGTACCTGGCTCTTGAGCTCTGTATTTGTACAAGGTAATGATGTTTTTTTAATTTTGTCAAGTACTTCTATCTTCAGCAGCAGCTTTGCCAGAGTATTATTATTTTTAGTACAATCTCCTATTCATATTTCATTATCTGTATTACAAAAATCCTTTAAGTTGGTTGCACTAAATTTAATTAAAAAGGTGTTTTGAAAGAAAATCAAAATTATGCAACACTGATACTTTTAGATCTTGGCAACATCTCAACATATGGCCAAGTTGGAGATTTTAAGATTGTTCATATACTTTGAAAGCACATTGCATTCAGTGAGTTTAAGGATTTAGTAAGTGAAGATTGTATGGTTACAGTTTAGGGGTTAAAAGTAATAAGGCTGGTAATGTTTTCTGCATAAAAATAAGTTTAGGAGGTAGTGAATAAATATGCATTATTTCTGAGGTTGATTATTGTCCATACTGTAGTTCAGATCATCAAAACCTGGAAGTCAGAGGAAGATATTTGCTTATGTATCATGGTTCATGTATTAGGATTTGATTATTATGCCCTGCTTTCTATTTGGAGATTCTGATTATTTGTCTAATATCATTTGTATCTTTTGTATTTACCTATATCTTAGAACAAATGTATTGTTGAGATTCAATCTTGGCAACACATGTATTGACCTGATAATATACCTTTGTGTTCACATTCCTTGCTATTGTCTTGTTCTATCTCTGATGCGTGCATATCAGGGTCATGTCATACCATCATGTTAAATAATGTGTGTAGGGATACATTATGTCTATTGAGTCTTAAGTATTTTGACTTGTGAGGAGTAATTGGTTAGGGCTTTGGAATAATGAGACCAATGATTTTTTCTACTGAAGCACAGAAATGAATGCAATTCATTGCTAAGATCAATCAGTTAACATCATTTATAAACTGGTCATTATCATGAGAACAGTAGTTATTGTCTATCATTATTTTGCCTAAATTGGCCATTAACACATGTGTGATGATCATTATCAGTTGGTTACTTCACCAACTTTTTGTTTTTATGAATTTTGTTAACAAAAAATCAAGAAGAAAGTCAGTTTGTTGGGTCACTGAAACAAAAAAGGTTATCATAGATGTGTTCTTTGTTTGCATATTGATTTATGATATCCAGTGGAAAATTTTTTACATGCTAGTTAACAGCAGTAAGGTTAAAAATAGAAGTATTCAATAATATAGCAAAAAACTAAAAAAATCACTTTTAGAACAATATATTGGCTTTAATATGCTTCCTAGTTTGACTTCTGCTGAACTTAGTGAAGATTTTATAGAATGTGATTTATTCAATAGATTCAATTTTTCATGGTCATTTTTGCTGATTAAGTAGCTTTCAATTTTCTGGTAACTTTGTATTCATGTCAAACAACTATGCACAATTTTTTAATGGCACTTCTACCACAAGTATCTCTTGAAACTATGTAATATTTTTATGTAAATGTAAATTACATGTCTCTCTTGTGCACCATATGTCTAGTGTTGCATACATCAGTGGATGCTACTGATACAAATATTTAGAAATGTAAGGGATAAGCACAAAAAGATGATAAACAACAAAAAATTCCATCATTCGTATTAATTTTACTAAAATCCAGCAAATCTAATTTTTTTTGTAGCAAGAACCATGTGAATTTGATTTATGAGTCAATTATGAGTGCTAAAAATTGAGGGATTCCTTTACCACATGCTTAAAATATTTGCCTATTCAAATTTCAATGAAATGGATTTAAAAATAATGAATATACTATGCTTAATTAATGCCAAATGAATATTGTATAGGAAATGAAAAAAAATTAAGTAGATTTATTAGTAAAAAAATGAGGAAAAGTGGAGCAAAAAATCAAAATTGCATCAAAATGCATTTTCAAAGCATCTATTTAATTTTTATTAAATTTATTTTGCAGTTCACAATAGAAATGTATATTAAAAAACTTTTAAATGAATATATTAAAAAATGCATATTTACTTTAAATTTTCTATTTCAAATTGTACATGTCATCAAAAATGCCATTGATGAAATTAGAAAAATAAACTGGAAAAAAGATGGAAAAATATAGAATGAAGAGGCAAAAATAGGCACAAAACTGCAATCTTCACCGCCCCATGCTTTCCAGATCTCAGTATTTTTGTAAGGATTGTATACAAAGTTGCAGTTACACGAACCGCTGGATGTATTGCATGTTCCGAGAGGATATGAACAGTTATTCAAGCATTCCTGACACATGCAGACAGTAAGACATTAAATTTTTGGGTGTAATAAATTTGTCTAGACCGCTGAATAAATATACTTTATCCAAAATTTTGAAGTTCAATTCAACGCAATATTACTTTTTGTTAAGATTGCTATAGCCAAAGTTTGCTGTATTTTTCATAATGACAATGATTACATACTTTTATTCATTCTCTATAATCTATATAAAATTATATATATGAAGTATTAAAATAAAATAAAGTTACTTATATTCTATTTTCATTGGTAGACAATGGACCCGGCAAAAGATGAACATTCAGAATGGTGTCAGATGGATTGCACATATACGTGTTTTGCGGTTCTAAATTGTGGTACGGATTTATGCCTGATAATTTCCAAGAAAAGAAATGAAATAATTCTCTTCTGCCTTATGGGGGTATTTAAATGACTTTTGGGAGTACAAAAAGTATCAGGTACTATTTGTGCATGAATATTTGCATACATCGAAATATAAACCTATAATATTTACAAGTATTCTTAATAAAGTTTTATTCTTATATGCATACATTAAAGCACTGTTTAAATCAGAAATTGAGTTAAATCGTGTAAAAACAAGTTTTAAACATTACATAGCTCTGGATCTGGAGATGCAACAAGCTATCTGATTAGTTCAAACATTATGAATGATTGGTGTGCCCTTTCGTATCGCAAATGTTTTACTTTATGAAATATGATTGGCAAAAGTCTCCAAATGATTCTGCAAATGTGGGTTTTACTGCATATCTGTATTTTTTACAATTTATTTGCTTTACTATTGTTGGCATTTTTTCTTGATTGTACATGTATTTCATAAAAGGATTATTATAAACATATGTGCATTTTTGTATGATGCATACGGAATTTTACGGAAGATAAAAAATCTTAGCACAATAATTGTTTCCGATTCATTAAAAAATTTATTTTTTCAATGAAAGTTTTAATTCTTGAGCTCTTACATTGAAATCAAAGAATTGTTATTTGCATGTATTTATATGAATATGACTATAAAACACAGTGAAAGTTCAAATTCTGCAAAAAAGGTTTTTGGTACCATCACAAGTCTTTGTACTTTTAAAAAAAACTCAGCAATTTTTCTAAAAGTCCCACTAATTTCACAAAATTTTGGCTAATTTTGATAAACAGTTCGATAATTTAACCAAAACTTCAGTACCTGATACTGACATGCTTCCCCAAAAAAACCATCATTGCACACACATCGGCTAACTGGAAATTCAACGCTGCACCATCCATTGTGATTACACTCAGAAGGACAGTCTCTAATTGAGCAATCTGGACCAATGAATGAAGGTTCACATTGACATGAACCAAAGCCATCACATACTCCATGACTTTCTCCTGGTCGTTCTTTTGTGCAACGCAATTTAGCTACGTCACCTGGAGAGTATTAAGCATCTAATAAAAATGTAACGATTGGATAGATATTGTATACATGCAGTTTTATCGTGGTTTGTGACTTGTACTTGTTTCAGGCGTAAATTTTTATGTTGGTTGAATTTTCAGTATTACCTTTTTAAAAAAATATATTTTCTTACCATCTTTATATGTACATGTCAATTGTTAGATAGAAATAGATCAACAAGTGAACATGCAGATGGACAAATACGCCAATTCATGTACATGCTCATATACATGCACACTAGTAAGTACAGGCATAAACATATGCAAATAAAATACTGCGGATACATATTTGCATGTGCATAGTTGCATCCTGATTTGTATGTATGAATGCATAAATATATAGACATAGGCAGGCACATATAAACGTATATATTTTGAAAATGTACACATAACAAAGGCAATTTTAACCATAAATTGGCAATAAGATCAATATACATATGTATGTATACATTGCAATAAATAATTTATCAAATACATGTTAAATTACCTGAAGTAACGTACGTATCGCCATCTTTATGGGACCACCCAGATTGGCAGCAATGCATACATACCTATGCATTATATATAAATATACAAAAAAATTTTTCTCTGTACAAAAAAGGAACAAAATATAAAAATTGTAATCCTGCTAACTTGCACATATTTACCTGTATATTTTCATCAAGTTTTAGTAATAAATTACTGTATGAATAGCTCTAGAGTTGCCTTTGGCAGTGTTTGCTATATGATACTGCATAACTAAAACTTTCATCTTTTACTACATTTCTGAAGACTTTGTCATCATAGTAAAATGGGTAGAAAATTGTAGTTTCATATTTTAGGGAAAGTTACTAAAAATTTTTTTGTTTAAAACAAAGAATCAGCAAAAGCGCAAAATGAATTCTAAATTGATTTAAATTATAATTATTTCCCTTAGGAAATTATTCTGAAACTAAAATTTTTAACAAAAGAAACTCATGCAAACCGAAAAGTTACGAAGTCATTGGTATACCTCTTCAAATCATTTTTACTAGCAATATAATTACTTTTCTTAAAATCCATTGATTTTTAGTAGGTTATTCTACAAATTCACTGTAAAATCAATAATTGTTTATTGTAATATGTTGAACAAAAAGATAATTTATGCTATATTTTTATGAATCGATATAGTAAGAAATATTCTAACCAAATTAGCTCAGTTTAAATCAATCAAAACGTGCAGAAAAACATTACATGAAATAACTTAGAAAATACTTCAAGTTGTAAAATAGCCTAACATGTCTTAGAATGACCTAAATCGATTAAATTTATTTAAAACTGAAATTTTTGGATACTGCAAGAATTTTATTACTTTGTCGAATATCCCAAAATATTCAGTTCATGAAACTGATAACGTGATAAAAAAACTTTTGTGAAAAATAGTTTAAAATTAGTAATATCAAAAGAATCATATTATTAATGAATCCTTCATTATGATAGTATAGGAATAAGTCAACTCAATTATGCCTTTTCAAAAATATAACTTCCAAATATTGACTGTTCAACATGAGGTTTAAAAATTGAATTTCCAGTCAAGGAATCAAATCTGCAACTTTATTGAAATTAAAGCCGCTAAGAGTATACTTGTATTTGTTGAGTTGAATGGTAAGTAATTAAATCTACTAAAAAAAATTTAAAAATGTCATTTTAAAACAAATAAAGCTTTCATCTTGAATAAGAATTTTTTTTAAATAGTTGAAAAGGTAAAAGGCATGCACAGTAAATTGATGTATAAAACTATTCTTCAAACATATGCTGTAGCAGCTCATTCAACAATGGCTAGTATACTAGATTGAAGATTATACTAGTCGACTTCAATATACGCTACTATATACTACATAATAGTACCTGTGTTAGCGTAATATCATCAAAAAAGCAACTATCGCCAGGGCAAGAAGAGTTTGAGCAATCAATCCCATGGTAGCCAGAACTGCATATACAATTTCCAAAAAAGCATTCACCATGATTTGAACACGTGTTTGGACAGTGGTGGATGTTCAAGACCCACATATCCGAAAGAACCTATATTAGAAACAAAATTTGATTACATGCTTTCATGGAACTTGATTTCCTAATGCAAATGTCATGAAAGTTTTCATAGGATTTTGTTTTATGTATAATCAGAATTGTTGAACCAATGATATAACGTGGTCATTTCACCTTATCGTACAGTTTTAAACACACGTATGTGTTTAATTACAATTGTCATCAATTTTCTAAATTGCATTTAGTCAGTATGTACATATATCTCCTATTCATATATCTGTATGTATCAGTACATATGTTAGGATTCTTGGGTAAATGTATAGCTAAGTATGATAATATTTTGAAGCATCGGGATTTGAACCCGAGACCTTAGTGCTACTAATCGATTTTCATACTTTCGAATCATTAGCTCCCAGCAAGTAGGGGGGCTGTAGGGGCCATAGTATCTGGGAACAGGGCAGATATCCTGGCAACGTATTCATCTGTATGTATCGGCATATGCCTACAAGTACATATAAACTCATAGTATTGCAACTTTAGATGTAGCAATTTTTCAAGACCGTGAAATCCATTTGACAAATTTAAAATTTGCTATATGAAAAATCCTAAGCTGAACTTTCCAGAATATAATTAATTTGTTTGTGCTGTATTTCAAAATTTGTTAAGGACAAATTTAACATAACTGAGATTTATTGTACATTCGCTACAGCTATTTACAAACCTTGGTCGAAATTGTAGTATTGGTGGTCGGTTTAGCTGATATTTCATGTCCGATTCCTCCATAAAGTACTACTTGACCAAATTTCTCACTATATATTGCAGCAGACATGCTTCTATGATAAGGATGGCTCCAGAGTAACTCCCATTCTAAATCCCGATTTCCATCAATTCGGTCCCGACAACCATCCCAGCCGGGAGCTTTACGTCTACACATATTATACAAAGTGTAATACTCATTATAGCTTTGCTTCTTTACCTTCTAAAAAATAGAAATTTATGCATTAATCTATTATTTTATGATAATGATAATATATATCATTACAGTAACAGTTCTTTTTGTTTCAATAACCATTCAGTTCATTACTGTAAATTTTTGGTACATTACAGCGACCATTTAATTACATTTCAGTATCCTTCAATACATAAAAAACTTCTTTCTTAACTGTAATCTTTCAGTGTTTCAAAGCAACCTTGTACAATGAATTAACTTTTTAATGCAGTACACTTACTTTTCATTATATTAGAGTAGCATTTCTTCAAGTTGAATAAATGATCCTTTTTTGTACAGTAAGGTCCATTTGTTTTATCACAGAAATCTTTCAATCTACAAAAATAACGTTTCAATTCACTAACATTAAACATCAGAAAGATTTTTAAAATTTATTGCAGTTACGATACTTAGTTTACGACGCTTGCATATTATCTTTTTTCATATTGGAAGGTGTTAAGTTTTTCAATTCAACAAAACTTTAAATCTACAGTTAGCATTATTTTGCAGTCATTCTTGATTCAACATTTGCCACAAAAACACAAATTTTGTTATATTCAAAATCTAAACATAAACACCAAATGATTTTTTGATTTACTACTTAAAAGGGGAAAATTTGTTAAAAGCATATTTTTTACATTAAAATTCCATGTGTTTTAAATATTACTTTTAAATGCTTGAGTTGACTTTAAAAAAAACATTTGTAAACCTTTTTCAGAAAAACTATTTCAAACTTTTAGTAGGCAACAAATAAAAACCTAAGTAATGAAGATATAAATAAAATTGTAGCACTTTAAATTGCTCTTGCCATAACTATTTTTTTGAACATATACATATAGATAAATAAGTTAGTGGTTGATACTGCACAGAGATAGAGAGATGGCAGAGAGAAAACATGGGAAAAGACAGAGTGATATTGAAGATTAAAGTACATAACCAAGCTTTAAAATAGAGTTGTTCCTGAAACTTTTTTAGAACTGTATGCTCAAACAGCGGCTAGTATACTGGAGTGTATATTATACTATACAGTACTATATCAATACAAGCAAATACAACTAGTTATGGCTAGCAATTTATTAACACTGTATCAAGTAGAAATCAAGTTACATATATATATATATACCTTGGTTGTGGTATTCGTACTGGGTCTCCATGGGTACTTTTCCCCCTTGTCGGCTCCCCCTCAACACTAGTGCATCTTTCGAAAACAGTAATATTTTGATAATTTTCATCGATAAAGTATCTTTGGCGTACAAATTGTCTCAATCCCGTGGCTGCAAATGAAATCTAACATATAAAATAAATAGAAAAAGTACTATTTGTGCTAGTGTTTTGTGAAAAATGTTCAAGTTAAGGCAATATCATTATAAGTTAAGAGAATTGAGTGTTTTGTCAACATATATTTGAAATCTGTGCTACATTTTTTTGATGACATTGCCAGATATTAAACAACAGTACAGATATGCAAAAAGGAGGAAAAACAAGATAATATTAAAGATTAAAGTGCATAAACACTTATTCTTTAACTGCATAACCAAATAGCAACTAGAATACTGGATTTTATACTATACCATTCTTTATCAATAAACAAATACATAACTAGACATGATGAGGAAAAAATCAGCAATCCAGATTTTGCGTAGCTAGCAGCTGCTATGATTTGGTTAGCAAAAAAGCAGTAAAAACTAGCTACAGCAACAGATAGATGATATTACTTCTACTAAATTTTTGTTTGACAAAATTTTACTTTATGTAGCAGCTCATAGCTAATAAGCGTAAACTCCTATAATGTGCTAAAAAATCGGCAATTATTTTGATTTAATATAAGGTAAAGAAATGTTTCTAGCAACTTACATATTTATTAATTTACTTTGATTGGCCAAATAAAAATGGTGACTAACTATAGCTGTGCCTAGATAGTAGGTGCTATAGAACAGCTAACTACAGTTCTATATTGCTAGGTAGCTGAAGTTATAAACAAACTGATCTTGTAAAAAATCTTTAGCTGCTGCTGTATATAAATAGTAGATTTTATAGATATTTTCATCTATAGCTTTACATGATTGATAGGCTAAATGTTGGTAGCTAACTATTGCTGTGTATAGCTGATAGATCTAATTTAAAAAAAAAACTAGCTATAGCTGTGCAAAAATTAGAGGTCCAATAGAAATAGCACGCTATTTCATATGCAACTATGTACTTAAAGGATAAGCTATTTTTTCTCAATTGCCGGTCCTGCTAACAATTTGCACTATATATATCAATGTAAATACAGTCTATTTTGTAACAAAACTGCTCTTTATCAGATTTCAATCATTCTTATTGGTTAATGCTGGTGGCCTGATGAACAGCAGTGTCAATAGAGAGCTCTGAATGCAGATAATAAGTCAAATAAAAGTAGCTAGCAATAGCCGTCTGTAGCTTTTGTTCTGTGTGGATAGCAGGTCCAAAATAAGCTCTACAGTAAACGTTGGATATTGTAAGAAATTATATTGTGTGGAATTCAGCCTTAGAATTAGGGATTAAAAAAATTCAAATATTATAAATTAGTACGGTGGTCCTGAGAGATTTTTTGGTCAAAAATTTACTGTAGCTAAATCAATGCATGAATTTCAGGTCTAAAAAAGCTAGTTAAATATATGTAGGGATGGTAATACCAACAAAATTAGGTAGCAATGCTAGTATGATTATTGTAAAACAGCCTAAACACTAAGAAAACTTTTCAAATCAAATATGACAAAGTTACCTTTCGCGTAACATCTGTAGCAGAATAAACCCCAGGGTTTTGAATGAAAAGCTCAAGTTCTCCTTTATTAATTATTCCATACATGAGGCTGTATGTCTCCCCTTCATTTGAAAAAACATATGCTGAATTGTGCCTTTGACTTTTAGGCATATCTAGTTCAAAGCAATCAACATTTTCCTAGTATAAAAATAAAATTTCAATTGTATGAATCACAGAAATTAAACTGAGCAATCAAAATGAAAAAAGTACGCACATATAGCTCAATACAGATCAAGAGATTCTTACACCACCACTTCAATGAACTGCTGATGTAAGAAATACAGATATCTCTTTGTATTGAAAACAAAAAAAAGCCTTTTTTAAATAAAAAATTTTAATTCATTGGTACCTATTAGAGGCAAGTAAATTTTATTTATCCAGGAAAATCGATTTCATTAGCTAAAAAACAAGTTTCAAAATTTCAAAAAGTTCCAATTTTTGTTTCCAGAAAATCTGAAAAAAATACTACTAGAACTAGAAAATATCTTACACATATCTTTCATTTAGAAAACCAGTTTATTTATCGGATTTGACTCAGGTCATATTAAGTATTTTTTACCAATTCTGTAATAGCAAGGAAGAATTTATTTGTACTATTAGATTTAGACTCAAAGTTGTAAAAACAATGTAGGAAAAAAATTTGGCAATAAAATTTTACTATTTGCAGAATAGAAAAGACAGAAATGACAAAACTTAAAAGACACATAAATATTTATGTAATTGATGAAATTCTAGTGTACATGGTAGGATGGCTCACTCTATAAAGATAATCAATAATAGTTTTACTTCTTTGAATTTGTTTAAACCCATAAAAATAAGTCTTATAATTATTATTTCACTAAAAAAAGTAATTAAAACTGAGTTTTAACCAATTATTATAACATTACATATATTCTGTGATGTCACTAAAAAAATAAGTTCATGTCAGTACATGTTTTGCAGTTATTTTTGATTGAGTGATAAAATAATTGTAAAATTCAATATTATTCCTTTTCTCTTTTTCATTTTTTTCAATTTTAGATAATTTTCTCAGCTTACTTTTATTTTTTTCAGATCCGTAAATATCTAATACCACCCATCTAGTCCTATCTTAACTGAAGCATCTTTCCATCTCGAAATAAGTATTTCCCTTAAATATAATCCCTGGGCTAGTAAGTTAGGGAGGTTTTTCTCTGTTTTACTTTTAATGAAAACATAAAAAAAAGTTATATTGTGCCAAGTTTAGCTTTATTTTCTTGGATAAAGCAAAAAATGGATAAAATACTGATTCTTTTAGTAGACTAAACAGAAGTGTTATAACCAAGGTTGTTTTTCATTGTAAACTAGATAGTATGCACATGTATAAAAGATGCACACATATCCAATTGATTTATGCTACTTTTCACTAAAAACTTTCACGTTAATTTTGTAGACTATTTTGAATTTGAAACCATATTCTAAAAAGTGCAAAATTTCCTAAAATTACATAAGTTAAACATCAGATAAAACAATTTTAATAAATTTTTACTTATAGTAAATAGGCAAAAAAGTTGTATGCGGCAAGTTCAGCTACAGATTTTTGGATAAAAAATTGTTGAATGTACTACTTTTGGGTATTATAAAAAAATTTGATGATCACAGCTGCTTTGCAATATCTCATGTTTATTGCATTGACAAATGTATATATGTGTATACAAAAAATCTTTGAAAAAAATTCAATACATAAATTGAAAAAATTTTACCTCAATATATTCCAAGTCATCAGTACAAGTTGGGGGGTATAACGGATATACAAAAGTTGTACGCTCTTTCCAAATTTTTGTTGTAACATTTAACAGCCACATGTCATCGTAATGATGATTGTTACTGTATCCGCCAATTATCATCAATGAATCTTCAATCTAAAGCATACAAATAAATTCTTCAATATTCTAATTATTGAATTTATTACAAAACTGTTGAGTAATATTTGCAAGTAGAGATTTTCACTACTGCCTGAAAATTTTAGCAAATCGAAAACAACATACTGGAATGAAAATGCTTGAAGTTTTTGCAATTATTTCGATAATTCCAAAAAAAGGTTTTTAAAACAAGAATTTGTTCAGTGGTCATTGTTGCATTTAATTTTGAAAAAGTAATGAGTGGCCAAAATAATTTTAGTTCTAATTATACATATTGCATGTACAATAAAATTTCATATCCACATATATTAATTTTTTAGTGTTGAAAGTTCTTGATGGTTATATATGCACACAAAATTGTTCTTTACATGCAATATCTTATTTATACATTAGAATATATATATATAAATATTTTTTAATTGAAAATATTTTTACAACAAATAACTGCTCACTAAAAAATCTTTTCAACATTATATATAGTAAATGTGCTATTAAGTTATATAATATGTATCAAAAGTTTTTTGTCTTTATGTATACATAAAAAACATCCTATCTTACACTTTTATATTAAATGTATTCATGACTTTGTTAAAGTTGCTGACCTTGAACATTTGATGGTCCATTCTAGCTGGTGCTTGTACAGCCGAATCAGCGTGAATTTCTGTCCAGATTTTAGTGGATAAATTAAAAAACCATAAATCTGACAGATAAAACGGGTGGTCAGGAAAAGGCCTAAAACCCCCCGAGCCAAAGTCCTAAAAACGTAAACACATGATATTAAACAATTCTACCAAAACATGTATCTACAGTAAATTTCAGATAGAACAAATTTAAATTTATAAATTTTTTCTTATAACAAATAAACAAGAAGTAATATTGCATTAAATTCAGCTTTAGATTTTCAAATACAATCAATTTTAGATAAAAGAATTGATTCGGTAATTCCAACAGATTTGTCTTATCTGGACCTTGATGCATATAATCCAAGGTTAAATTAAGTTCTAAATCACTTTTGAAAAGGTAGAAAAATGCTTCTAAGAACAATTTTCACAGATTGAAAAGTTCTAGTCAATGCATATCAAAATCCACTAAAACTTATAATGACAACTGCCTTACAAACTAGACTTACATACAACAGTATGGAATAAAATCTTGCATAGAAACCTCCTAAGTTGGACACTTCATCCTCAAGTATTCAAATTTCAAGCACAAAGATGTGTTCAGATAAGAGAAAAGACGGTTTTCAAAAAAGTAATATATTACAACAAAAAATGTTTTCAGATGCTATTGCTCACAAAATAGTTAATTTTGAATATAAAATATGCTAACTACACAATTCAAATTTCTTTTATTCTATTCCAGCCATTCATATGCTAGCATTAGGCACACTTTTTAAATTAGTACTTTAATGTCTATTTGTCAAGGTTTTTCCTTGAAAAGAATGATTTGTAATTACATATTTAGTGTCCAGTGCCTAGGGTAAAAAGATGTCCATCTATGAAAGGTAAATTAAATACATATACTTGCTGTTGTTCTGTCAGCTGTCCAGCCAACTAAGGTGTTCAGAGATACAAAGTGTCCAAATTAAGAGGTTTTGCTCTATCTAATTAAATAATATAGAGTCTTTTACTTTACATATTAGGCTAGTACACAGTAAATATGAATTTAATGACGACTATACTAAATTTCTCACAGACAACTAATATATTCTAGAAACTAGTATGCATTTTTATTGTCACTATGCCAAAAGAAACTATTCTGAACTCATGTTCAAATTGAAGAAGTTTATCAAAAGTCAGCTGAGGACTAATTATTCTCTCTGTTGCTCTATCATCAATAATTCATATGGTGGATGGGTATAACAGTTTACCAGATTCTTTTCATCTGAAGAACTTTAAGAGTAAATAGTATATTGTTCGCAAATGATAATGTATACAAACATAAATTTGTGACTTTTCTGCTTATAAATAGTTATGAAATTTGATCTTGTACATTTCAGAACAACTTCTGAAAGGTTAAAAGATTTAGAATAATTTTTTTACCAATGCAAAATAAACGCAAGTAACGCTACCTTCGTTCCATAGTCACTACCAGCTCCATATGAATCTGCATAAGGAAAATAGGTTGTATAGCCACCGTGGAGCCAAATCCCATTTAAATCTTTATCGTATACAAGCTGATGTCCAGCACGAGAAGTTGGCCAAGACTAAATTATAAAAAGCACAATTACTTTTTTAAAATGCATTTCATTTTTTTATAAGGATAATGACAAAAATATTTCTACTAAGCCAGTATGTTAGTAACCATTTTTTGTGCTTGCCTTGTTTAGAGCGCCTGTGACAGCAGGCTTAAGATCGCTAGGATATAACTTACCACTAACATAACCAGCTTCAAGAGTACCATAATAAATATACATTTGATTGCTTTTTTTGTACATAGTTGTCATCTAGAACTTACTTTGTGACTTTGTCTTTTTGGTTCAAGTTTTACAAGTAGGCAAACAACTTGAAAAATTGGTATTCAATTTGAATAAATGGATTTCATTTCTCAACAGACTCTTCTTAAAATTTCATGTAATCTCTTGCATAGCTATTTTCTCAGTTTTGTTGAAGATTGGAAGATTTTCAAATTTGATGTGTAATTCTAAAAAACTGCTATTATTCCCAAATTTGAAAGAAGAATTTGAGTTACATGGTAAAAATAGTAAAAACTGAATTATTAAGGCAAATAAGTTATATTTTTGTCTTTTATTAGATGCTTTATTTTTCATGGCATTAGTCTTGATGCACATATATAAAAAGTTTTAATTTTGATTATTTTATATTTTACTTAAGGTTTATTGATATAATACTAAGAAAATTTGCCTTTTTTCATGGAAGTCGAAAATATGATTTTCATATCTTATAGTAATATTTATAACTACATTAATTTTGCATACTTGGAAACCATAGATGTTGCTAATAGAATATCATTTATTTCATAAGTCGAAATTTTGTACATGTAAAGGTGATTTTTCATATACGGCTCTTAACAATCCAAGACTATTCATAGCCTATTTCTACTTAAGAAAAGTGTATAACTACTATAGATGAAATGTTACATATAGAAGTATGGTAATTAATCAAGCTACGTACCGACTCACATGAAAGCTCGTCTGAACATTCAACTTTTTGTGTGATTTCACTGAAATTTCCATATTTTGTACTAAAATCTGCCGCGTTCTCCCATGTTTCTAACTGAAAACACATTTGTAACGTTACATGATGCACAAGTATTGACATAGATGCATGATTTATCAAGAAGTATGTATGCATATATATATATATATATGTATACATAAATTCATATTTTATTACATTAAAAACTAGCTAAAAAATAATACATGTACTTTTGCATGCACTAAAATCTGCATACATGTACAAATTTACATGTACAAATAGTACCTGATGCTTTTCGTACACCCAAAAGTCAT
Organism: Vaucheria bursata; assembly: GCA_032358265.1. Taxonomy (NCBI): domain Eukaryota; class Xanthophyceae; order Vaucheriales; family Vaucheriaceae; genus Vaucheria; species Vaucheria bursata. Next base: position 105,060 of record JAULBW010008941.1, read on the forward strand.
TTAAATATCCCCCAAAAGGCAAAAGAGAAGTACTATTCCACTTATTTTCTTGCGAATTGTCAGATGCAAATCCGTGCCACAATCTATAGCCGCCAAACACGTACATATGCAATCCATCTGATACCATTCCGAATTTCCATCGTTTGCCAGGCCCATTTTCTATCGACAAATATAGTATATACATAACTTAATTTTATTCTATTGCTTCATATATACACATATAACTTTTACAATTATAATCTCTCATATACATATATATATAATGTTTTATAGCCATGAATATATGATATATATATATATGTGAGAGACTATAATTGTAAACCTCTGCTATAACAATTTTGCTTTAAGTAAATTTCCACTTATTACAGATGGACAAAGTTTTGACTGTGCCAAAACTAAGCACCAGATTTTTTAATGGAATAAATAAAATTTATGGTTCCGACAAAATTAGAAATTTACAGAGCATTAATATGTACATACGACTATGATATTTTTACGCTAAAAAAAGTAAAAATTTAACCTGTTGTGGAAATTTTTGTCCACAGGTAAGACTCATTTCTCATATCGAATGCCCATAGGTCATCACAGTAGTCGCCGCAATGTGGGCTGTAACCACCATACATTAAAATTGTGTTATCATTAAATGATGCCATTCCATGACCCCACCGTTCACTAGGAGCACTGCAAAATTCTTCTCCTTTAATAAACTGACAGGCTTCTAAGCGACCTCCTAGGGATATATGTATGAGTTGAAATTAATATCAATTGGCAAGTACATTTACATACAAGTAGGCAGGTATTAGTTTGAAATGTATGCGAGTATGTGTAGCGTATGTGTAGTATATGTGTAGCGTATGTGTAGTGCGTAACATATGTGTAGTGTATGTGTAGTGCATGTGTAGTGCATGTGTAGTGCATGTGTAGCGTATGTGTAGTGCGTAGCATATGTGTAGTGCATGTGTAGCGTATGTGTAGTGCGTAGCATATGTGTAGTGCGTAGTGTATGTGTAGTGCGTAGTGCATGTGTAGTGCGTAGTGTATGTGTGTGTGCGAGTAGGTTAGTACAAATGTGTATATGCATCAACATGCATTTGTGCATTGCTATTATATATTTAAATTCCTTAAAATTCAAACTGAATAAAAACTTTTTTCAGTGGTCGGTAAAATCAATCCTAAATCTTACTTTTTTTAGCTCAAGCTGATCAAATACATTCAAAGTTTAAGACATTCAAAAGTAAATAAATATAAAAATTAATTTGGTACAAAAACAGAATTCATACTCTCTGTAGATAAATGTTTTTAAAGTAAGATTCACCTTCATGTACGTTTTGCCATGTAGAGTTTGCACATGGAACTGAACTGGTTATTGAACTGTTATCTAACTCACAGTTTAGATCATATACCCATACATCATTATAATAAAGACCAGTTAAAACAGTTAAAGGACAATCTGCAATATCATCTTCATTGCCTTCCTCTTGAATGCGCTAAAAAAATATATTACAATTAAAAATGATAATTTTTGAAGTAAACTAAAATGAGCAAAAATGTTAATCACTGCCATGTTAAGATATTGCTAGTCGTGACTAGCTGCATTAGCTTCTATTGATTCAGACTAATGTAGTAAACAATTTAGTATACTAGCCATTATTGGAATATGCAGTTACAGAAGAAGCTTCTAGAACAATTCTGTGTTGAAGTATGAATTATTATACTTCAGTCTTGAATATTCCTTTGCTTTTTCCTGTCTCCTTTTACTGTTCTTGATCTATCAACAACTACTTTTAGCAGGTGTCACAATTAAATACTGAACCTATTACATTGATAAATTTGCCAACAAAAATATTAATTTCAAAATAAACTTTTAGAGTACTTTCCAGTATAAAAATTATTTTTTTTTCTTTGAATCAATGTTATTGGTTCATTTTAGTATATTAAAATGATAGACATACATTCCAACTTAACAATTTATTTAAAAAATCGAGAGTACATAATATAGAAATAATTAAATTAGAAGTCATCAAAAAAATTAAGTAGAATACTTTTAAATTTTTTATATTTCTGAAGAGTTCTAATAATTAAAAGTTTTAAGATTTGTCAAATTCAAATTTACAATAATCAGTTCTATTTTACAATTTATTTTTGAATTTGGTAATGAGTTTCTAAAAAATGATAAAATAATTATTATTTTAAATTGTAACATTTACATTGCTAAATTACTCAAAGAAAATTGCTGAAAAAAACGTATATTAGATGCACAGCACGAAATTAAACCAAGTGCTCATATTCTTTCATAAACTGATACCGCCATTTTTACAAGAAGTCATTAGCTATACGAATATATCGAATCGGAGATATCAACGCAAATGGTGGTTGGTAGATTGGTAAAGTATCAAATAATGGAATATATTATGTAGTAAACAATCGATATATGGATTATAGACGGTACATATGTATCCCTTCAACAGCCAAAGCACCAATAATACATTCACATTTAAATAAGGTACCCAAAATATATCTTGAAAAGATTTTTAGTTGCGTATGTTTAAAAAAGTTCGAATCGATAATCACTTTTTTAATTTGGAGCTCTTTTCATGGTATATGCAACAATGAAAATCATTAGAAATAATTTGAGCAATTTTTGGAACAGATATATGATATAAAATGACATCTTCAAGTCTCCTTATCATTTTGGGGCATACTATTTTTTCTGCATCATTGAATAAAGTATTAGCAGTATACAAGAGAGGTACCCCCCAAAAGGTCACATGAAAAGACACTGTATGTACATGAATAGCCATGATAAATTGACTAATTTCTTTGCAATATATTAATTTATATAGAATAGTAATTGAAGAATAAATTCAAAAATTGCTGAAAAAACTTTTTTTCTGCAGGAATATCAAGTAATTCTATAGAATTTTTCTTGTATTTACCTGGCATTCTGAGGTTGCAGTAAAATTATCAAGAAACTCTAAGGATCCATTTATCTCCACAATTTTATAAGATTTTGGAATGTGTCTTTGCACTGCATCATTGTCTTTTCCTCCGAATAGTACAATCTTTGTGCTGTTTGCTACTAACGCAAATGTATGCCCAGCTCGTCCACCGGGACCATTTAACTTTCCCCATTTGTTTTTCCATGAGTCAGTTGTTACGCTGTAGTCTTCTAGAAGTTTCCAACTTAAGGCTTGAAATAATATAGTTGAGTATATAAACCAGACCAAATTTTGATGCATCATATCCTACTAAATCGAACTAAAATTATAAAAAATAATCAAATTTCGATGCAACAATTAGCATCATCTTATAAGTATATAAAAAAGTGATCGATCAAAACATGACAAAAAGTTGTACAAAGTTTTTACAGATTGAATACTTTTAATATAACTGAATTTGAGTTTGATAAATATCGAAAAAAATTATGAAGTGTCATGCAATCAATGTAAGCCAGAAAATTGCATAAAATGTCTTAATTTTCAATGTGAATCTTCAAGTTTAAAATAATGATGCATATAAAAACATTAGTTTAAGTAGACATTTCATTTGGATTATATAAAAGTTTACAAATTTCAAAATATTCGTTATCTTCAATTTTCTCAAATGAAGCATCCAACAGAAAAAACTAAGTTGTAAAGAAAATATCGAGCTCATCTTAAAACTCAAGCACTGACTGCTTTTGTCAAAAGACGCAATCATACTGAAAATAACTCGGTTTAGTCTAGATAATGAATTCTTGACTGTTTAGAGACAGAGATTAGAAAAAAATGGACGTTTGAAACACGACGAGGCAAAAATGCAATGTAGAAAGTTTATCAAAAATAATTGATAAATTTAACCTTCATAAAGCTAGTTTCCTACTCATGCTTAGAAATAATTGATAAATTGAATCTTCGCTAGGCTAATTATCTACTCGCGCTTGCTCATAATTTTCATTCAGATGCTTGCAAGTTTCTCAGATTTTTTGGATATGCAGATTCGACAGTTACATGACCGTTACATATTAAACCAATCAAATTCTAGAAACTTCAATCAACTAGAACTCGGTTTCTCAAAACAGCTTTTCTATCATAATCATGAAATTTTGACCCAGCCAAAGGACTTTAAGCTAAATTTGTGAACAATATTGGATAAAATAGTTTTTCGTATATTTCCAAAACTATGATATTTCGTTTGAGACACAATTCCAGAGTCAGCATAGACACCGAACAATTGATTACTAAAATTCATTAATTGGTAAAATAACGCAATTTTTTCCGAAAAAATCAATTTTCTTGTAGATTCTACCGTAGAATTTGCTATTAAAATCAAAATGAGTGCATTTCGGGTTTTACTATACTCAGAAATAAGTGAATTTCATGTATGCCATGGATCTCGACTTTTTGGCTTCTAATTTTCATTACTTATCAATCGACTTAAAAATCAATTTTACAGAAATTGAATTTAAATGGAACTGTAACCCCAATGGTAAAACACTTGAATTCTTCAATTGTTAATCTCTGAAGTATGTTTCATAAAAAATATCTTACCAATAACAGTCAACTTTAGCCTTAGACATTTCATTGTTATAAATTATTATTTGTCGCCAATTTTACAGGTTTACCATTTAAGAGAATTTGTTTACTACAGCAATTAACATTCAAATAAATGTAATGTTTTACAATATTATCAGTATACAAAGTTTTAAATTGACATTTCTAGAAAACAGTTATGATAAAAATGTTATTTAAATTTTTAGTTAATGAACTTGATGGAACTTAAACCTAATTTTGCTACAGTGCAGATAACAAAACTTGCAGTCTACAACAATCTTTAGCTCTGGTAACAGTTACAGACACTTATCAAAAAATTTAAAAACTATATTTAATCTTTAGTTGGTTTTTATTTCTCTAGATAATTTTGAATCTTTTTAATATTGCCAAGGACATAATCTTGGCAATAAATTTTGAGTTTGTAAACTTTATATAATGCAAGATAACTTATATACACTGTAACGAGCACCAAAATCTTTGCATGTTTTCAGCGAAAAAGTCACAGGAAATAGAGTGTTTGATGTCTAATAGACAACTAGTAAAAAATTTTTTTTTGACAAAGATACAATCCAGAAAAAATTGACAATACAACCAGATAATTAAGCTAATTTGAAATTAGTTTTCAAAGTTAGTATGTTACTCCACATACAGGTTTTAACAACTTTTTTCCTTGGTGTACAGCTACTTTTACTACCCATTGCTGTTCTGAACATTCGCAACACCTAGCCATAGACTAAACGAAGGAGTCCTATGCAAATGCCAGATGAAAAGACTGATTGCTCTTGTTACTTCAATTTAATGCTTTGTGCTGAACGCAGCACCAGCACCAATGTCATTTGACAGCATTATCCGTATTACAATAAAAACATTGCCTGTAAATAACCTTGGAAAAATGATGCCTAATTTAAAGGAAAGTTCATGCGGCAGAGTTGACTTTACTTTATGAAAATTTGCAACTTATGTTGGAAGAAGCATTTTAAAAAAATGCTATTTGTCAGCATTGCATAATTGCCATGAACAATAGAATTCAAACGGCCAAGTACAGCATGCGAGAAGCCGCATAAAAGCTGAGCAAAGTAAAGATTGACTGGTGATCAAAAATATTATTACAAGTAATAAACACGAAATAACAATGTAAATACTGCTATTTATTCTCAAATTACTAGCCTGGCTTGGTCATTGAATCGCTATCAAGCAGTGAAAATATATTCGGCATAGCTTAAATTTCAAAATTAGGTATAATTTGTATGACATGATTCAAAGTTCCAAACATAATTTGGCTGTAAAAGACAATTAAAAACAAGAGAAAAATATCTTAATTTACTTGTCTGTACGTATCTTTTCACATTGTCAAATTAGACCCACACATTTGCTATGAACCACTCATTAGATTTTTATATAAGGCAGGTTTTTTTATAATCATGAAATCATCGAGCATTCTCCAAAAGCCGAAACTCGAGACTTTATCGCTGTGTCTTCGGTACTTATTCATCTCAATCACCTACGAACAACGTAAGAATATTGATCTAGAACAACTCCAAGTATAAATATATGTAAAACAATGCTCATAAATTTTAAAGAATAATAACAAATGATAGACAACTGAGAAAGTGAAAAGTCTACATCAATTGAAAATGCATTCTCATACCCATTCACTTAAAATTATAATATTCTCTAGCATTATTTTACGAAATAATCAAATTTTAAGAAAATAATATCAAATGTTCTAGAACTTTTTCTAAACTAATATGAACTTTAACATTCAAGCATAATACCGCTCTCACAGTACAATGTACAGAGGTAATTGCATTTTTTGTACACAATTTTCTTTTGAAATCATCAAAATTTCAGCAAAATCAAGTGTTCTACAGCATTGTCTAAACTAGTATGAACCTTAATATTCAAGGATGAAACCAATTTCTAATCGCAATTCTTAATTGCTTAAGAAAAGAGCAGAATCAAATGTTCTAGAACATCATCTGAACTAGCACAAACCTGGCTATAGAACTTTTCACTACAAATATTCTACTATTTACATGCTTTCAGTTTCCTTTTTTGCAACCATCTTAACTCTTAAATAAGGTTCTATTAAAATATTCCAGAGCACCATCTAAGCAAGTTTATACCTGAACATTCCACTGCGAAACTACCTTTTCCAAACGCTCATCATCGTATTTAAAGTGTATACCTATCGTGTTCTGAAACAAATGCACAGGCTGATCCCACTTCCATCCCTTGAACTGCCACAAATTCCCTTGTACAAGAACGCATACAACATTGTCCCACTCTCTAGGTCTCAATTTTGCGGGGTTATCTACTAATCTGTACACAACAGTTTTTTTCAGTAATTTTCGATGAACTAGAACCTCCTGAGGCTTCGGTTCCTAAAATAAAAGAAGCAAATATGAATTTGTTAGCTACGGAAAGGTGCAATGATACAGACTAGTAGAGTAGACAATCTAGTATACTAGCCACTCTGTGGAAATGCAGCTTAAGAACAAGCATCACTATGACTTATTCTATATTTTCTCTTTGCAGTCTTTGCATCAACCAATCTAAATTACGATGATACACAATGAAACCTCCTCAGTTGGACACTTCTTATCTCTGGACATCTTTGTTGACCGGACAGTGGACAACATAGTAACTTTTCACATAAATTAAAAGAAAAGTTTTCATCCCTTTCAAATCTGGATGCTTCCTTAATTTGGACATTCGGGCAATAGGCAATGAAGTGGCCAGCTTAGGAGATTTCACTCAGTCAAAACAATATATACTATATAAGCGTACCCCTGGTTTGCGAGATCCCCCGCTTCCTGGTTCAAATTTTCCTTCTTCAAAGTATTCTTTAGCATTTCGCAATGTTATCAGTGCAGAAGTTAAGCTAGGTACAATGATAATTGGGGGTCCTGGTGGGGGTTCTGCAAAAAAAGTCCAAAAAGAACTATTTTGAGAAATTTTATTGTTTCAAAAGTGTTTGATATTTTGCTATAGATGCTCAATATAAGTATTATTAAGATATTGAAAATTGGGAGTTAGTATAGAACTTAATTATACTAGATCTTTTCAACCTTTTATAAATTAGTCTGAAATGTGATATTAAAAATAATGAACTCATTACGAGCTTAACAAGTCACAGTTCATATTTTTATTCAATAGTGACATATTTACACATTGTTGAAATACTTCATTTTGCATATTAGCCTGGAAACATATACTACAATATCAGCAAGAATTGAAATGTAGAATCGAACTGTGTACTGAGTTGTGAGCTGATATGCTTATATCTATAATTTATACCACTATAACTGTCAACCGAATCTTCCTTTGGTACATTTCCGATAATCCATAAATTAGAACAAAAAAAAGAAATAAACCAAAATCCGTGATAAAAAAATCCAGAGATAAATGGTAGTGGTATATTAAAGTTTGCTTATCACTAAGAGGAAACGTATATTAAAAAATAATATTAACGCATGTAATTCTTCATTTTTTGCTATTCCTCCAAAAACCAATAAATGCAACACATGCATATTTCATATCGTATAGCTCTCGATAATCTAAATCTAAGGTTGAAAACGATACTATTTCCTGTTTATAAAGGGATTTTTTATCCATTCAAGATTTATATTTTTGACCGTCTGAAATCATATCCAAAGTAAATTATTATTGCATGAACCTTTTTCAACTTGAAGGGCAGCTAAAATACTTTTATTAGCAGATTTGCTTACTGGCAAAAATATTTAGCTAAACAATTTAAAATAAATCACATTTTTTCAAGTTCATTGATTAACCAAAAATTTAAATCATTAAACAGTGAAAAATTGACCTTTTCGCTGAAAGGAGCAGACAGCATAAATTTCGATGCTGTCGATTAATTTTCAATATGATCAAATGTATCGATTATCATTCTTTGATTTAACATCAATTATATTTTATTCGGCTGACTAGTGCACATATCTATTCTATAGTGTTAAAAACAGCACCAGTACTTTTACATTTTGAATTTAAACTTTATAAAAAAGTATCATATTTAAATATATACCTGATTTCGACGATGACGTTCTAGCACGTGCTCTAATAGATGGCGTAGCATCATCTATAAGATCATCTTTTGTCCTAGACGCATCTTTTTCATCTTTTTTCACTTCATGCAACATATCAATTACAAACTTGAAATTTCCGTTTTCGCACTGTAGCTTCTTTTTTCGGTTGATGGGGAAAATTTCATTGGATCGAATAAAAGCTACAATCTCACGATCAGCTTTCAAAAATGCTGGATCAATCGAATCATTTTCATCAGCTATTTCTCCGCTTGCTTCTACGATGGAAATCGAGCGTTTCTGGGCAAGACGCTTTGCCCGAAGCTCTAGCACTTTGTCACTGGACATGCCATCGAGCAGCTCAGATTTTTCTAGCTTAACTTTGTCGGCAGGGATAGAAGTTCGGCCGCGAGTGGGACGTTCGAGTCTTTCAGCGTGCCGTTGTTTCATGTCTCTAAGTTGGTCAATCGACAACCGAGTTGCCTGCCCTTCACCCATCCTTTGCCGCTTATTAATAAGACTATCTCCATGTGTATCAAATGGGGATTTAGTAGCTAGAGTCGGGTTGGACTTAATTGCATCTGCAGTGTCGATTTCCCCGCGTAAGTAGGCGAGCAATTCCTTTCTATCAACATTGCTCACGAACTTCACCATCATCGTAGTAGCTTCACGAATATAATCTTTTATCGGCTTATCAGAATACTCTAGGAGTAGAAGCAACGCATGCAGGGTGTAAAACTCCTTGGATTTGTTCATCCAAGCAGTTTTGGTATCCAGAGGCCATTGTACTCCTCTTTCATCGAGAACAACCGATGTATCATGAGGATTAACCTTGGGAATCCTGTTTTCCATGCAGCACTTCCTTAATGCTTGTAAGCACTCCATTGCTTACCAGTGCGTAGAACTCTCACCTTCAATATTTAATCTATGTAACATAAAAATGCTTCATACGCTGGATTTTTACGACTCCATAAACATATTTTTACAACTCATTAAATATATTTTTACGGTTCATTAAATAAATTTGCTTCACTCTATAGTTTAAACGTATTATTGTCTGACATTCATCTTTATTGACAATAATGTGTATGATTCAAGGGGGAGGGGTATTGTAAGCTGTAATTAACAACTAAATTTTTATAATAGTAATATAATTAATGCTGATTCAGCATTGACACTAATATATAAAGAAGTGATACAATCTTCAAACTAACCTGCTAGCATTATTACATGCAAGGTGAGATATTTTGAATGTGTTTCATTGAGAACTTACCAATGTGATGTGGTAGTTTAACTTTTGTTCATGCTCTTGATATATTCAAAACAAATATGACTAAATATTCTTGCCCAATGAAAAAATCTATTCATTTTTGTTGTAAAGGTATTCCTGCAGCTTACCAGCCTGTTAATAAAAATCATGAGTAACAGAGATGGGGTATTGTAGTCATTAATGACACAAGTGTCACAGTTTATGTTTCTCTAAGCTCAATATTTGTCATAAATTATGTGTTCAGAATATAAGATAGATTTAACTCAATAATTTAAATGCAAAAGTGGGGATTCATTAACTCAATCTGAAACAATATGAAAGCAAATAAAAATTTATAAAAATGGAAAAATTAAATGAAGCAAAAAGTAGGAAAGTTATTGAGCATGAATAGCAACAGCAACCTACTTACATATAGTTTCAAAAAAGGTACAATTTTTTACTGAGCTACAATGTCCGTATTTTGCACAATGTTATTACATAAATAAAATAATAAATAAATGACATTATTTTTGATACAAAAAAACTACGTTGTACAACTTCTGTTAAATTTTTTAACTCCTAAGTTATGGAAGCCATAAAATTGTGGACAATTAAAACTGTTTATCAGCTTGACAGAAATATTATTCACAAAATCTTTGTCTTGCTGTCTAATAGTTTAATAAATAAAGCCTACCTAAATTTGTCTTTGATACAGCAAAAAAATGTATAAATATGTAAAAAAATTGGTATAGATACATTTAAAGATGAACCAAACTGACTTCTTACAACTTAGATAAAAAAAATGCTCCAAATAGTCAGTTCTTTTAAAGTTTGATTTGAAAATCACATTCTCATTATATTTTTAAATAGGAAAAGTATAAGACATCAAAAACAGTTTTATAAAAAAGGGAAAGAAGGTCTCAAAAAAATTTCAGAAAAATGTTTGGCAGGATAAAAAAAATACTGCATTCAGCATTGCAACACTAAATATTTAATTTTATTTTCTTTAATTTATCTTTGTAGACACCAGTAGAATAAATCATTTTTGCACAAAACATATACGGACTTTTTGATAATTGAGAACAGGTCTGGATGCTTAAGCACTATATTGTTCTTTAGATTTTTTGTGATATATGTCTAAAACTACTTTTAATCAACTCAAAGTTTTACAAAGGTAAAAGTAAAGAAACTGTAATACAAACAAACATTTGAGCATAAATCATACAGTATATATTACTGCGTTGCTAGAAGTGAACTCTAGCA
>JAULBW010008942.1:0-13650 GCA_032358265.1 Vaucheria bursata
TCAAGTGAATGCTATCTTTTACTGGCACTTACAATTGAATTGGGTGCTTTTACTTGATTTTGCCTTTAAATTTTTCTTATTAGTTAAATTTATACTTTCTACTTGTATTACTTGGTGTTACCCTAACGTTTCACCAAAAAGTCCAAAGGCACTAAAAGTAAAATGTGCATGATATCCTGTACTAAACAGTTAGTTAGGTAGTCTGGACAGTTTTAATCGTGTTATAGCAGTATTTGTGGTAAAATTTTTAAAGCATATCGATGCTGATGATGCTCTGCTGCAGGCCACTGTGATCTCGAGCACATTGCTGCACTAATCCTTTCTGTGCTCGACATTGCTATATTCAGTTAGAATGTATATTTCTAAAACCTATGTTTTTACTACTTAGCTTTTGTCAGAGCGTTAATTTTGAAAACAGGTGATAAATGGAACTAGCTGGTCGAAGAGATTATTATGCCTGCTATTTGACATAAATTCCAGTGATCCGAATTGCTACTATTTACACTATAGAAGTTACAGCATACTATTTATAACGAAAAAAGAGGCATATAATACTTTATAATATTTCTATCTCCCTTTAGTACCTGATACAGAATTGGTTTCTAAATAAATGTTCCATAATCCTAGGTAAATGAGAGATGCATTGGCGGTTGAACTATGAGGGAGTCATATTCTATGCCTGTTGACAACTTTATAATTCTAATTTCTTCTTAATTGTGATGAAAGGGCAAAATCCCATTTTAGCCTATTGCCTTTATACGGTGTACTGTATGGAATGCAATTTTGTATATTTAAAAATGCGTGCATCTAAATGATAAAATTACACTATATAAGGCTCGAATGTAACTAATCAATTGGTTTTGTACTGGCCTACGCTCTACACCAAATCTTATCGAATGCTAAAGTTAACATTATTTGACAAGCATTCATTTAATTTTCTAAGATCAAACCAAAGAATTTTATAATACTCATTTTGTCGAAATTATAAATAATTATTTGTTTTATTGACCAATCGTTCCAGCAGTTTTGCAACAATTTAAGGTACCATACTTGAATATCACTTAATACGCTTCATTTTGCCTAGTAGGAAACTGATAATTAATCCTGTGGATACAAATATTTAGTATCCAAGCAAATCATGCCTGTTGGCAAATTGAGCAATCAGCAGTTTCCTTCAATGCAAGAAAAAGTTATCGAAAATCAAATTAAGTTAAAACTCCCACCACAATAAAATCTATTGCAACACTCCTTTTCTAACAAAAGGTATAATATATTTTGATAAATACATACCAAATGAATAAGTGCCAAATATGTAGGAAAAAGCCCCGAGAAACTGAAAAAGAAAATTTAAAAAATCAGCTACGATCTCTAACATTTCTTTGTGAATTGACTTTTGGCGTATCTTCGGCACCATCAGAGTCACTTTCCTGGTCCCAATTTTTCAAAGATCTAGTTTTCATCATATAATCATCCTGTAGAACAGACCAGCTATTTTTTTCCTCATTAGGGCCCAATTGGGCCTTATTCGACCGAGTATTATCAATTTCATCTTTTACTAACTTGGCATGATTCGTTTTTACAAGATTTCTAGCTGCATAAGTATCTTGATTTCGTTGACGCTTTGAAGTTTTCAATTTATTGAATGATTCGTTCGGTGTTTGCTGCTTTACATGAGCTTGTTGCTGAGCAATAGCATTGAACAATGCTACAACTGGAATAGGAAAAAAAGAGATCTGAACTCATGTAATACAAATAAATATATTTCAAAATTGAATCAAATTTGTTAAATTCAACAGTTGAAATAGCATCAATTTTTATCAACAATAAAGAACATATTCAAATATCTCGAGTTGACTCATTATTTACGTAACTCCTCCACCAGCCATCTTAATCGATACTTGTCTATCATCAAGTTAAAATGCCAAGGCAAACTAGGACCATCACATAGGAACGACAAAAGCACTTTCGATTGAAAGAAGTTTCTATTCACATGCTGACATAAATTTCACACGCATTTTAAAAATGAAATCAAGTAATTAATTCCAACTTGTACAAGAGTTACAAGAAGAGTTCATAAAATTTTGAAACCAAGCTAGTTTTACAATATTTAATGGGCCTATATTAGATCTACTTATGAGACTCAACATCTTTAAATCCAAATCGATAACTTGACTGTAAAGTAGTTGAATTCGGCACACTTAGAATCGGTATGTAGAGCGCAAATTGGAAATCAATATAAATCTAATACGATAAAAGATTGGATCCGCACATCAAGAATTATACCTAGTTTTAAAAGGCAGATAATTGAGTGGTATCCTGAAAATTCATACATTAGGATTTTATACAGTTGGCGTTCCTTCAACTGAAGTACTAATGATACAGTGTTCTCAAAAGTAGGAGGGCAGTACTTCCATTTAATTGGTAGTTAAAAATTTTGTCCGACTACTAATCTACTTAGGAGCACTCTCTTCCTACTTTTAAAAACACTGTTTGTGCTACAGAATATTTTAAATACATTTTGATATATGTAAGCAAATTTAAGCATCAAATGAAATATATTTAGAATTGACACATAAGTTAGCATGTAAAAGGTTATTATCGATTTATCAAGGATGATCAAATATGAATATTGCAAATACTTACTGAAATAGAAAGTTATGCGTTCGTCAATTATTTAAAACTAAGTAACTTATCATCAGTTTATGAGCCATACCTCCTCGAGTAGCAATCTTCTTAAGCTGTTTTTCTCTATCAAATGTGGAACTGTCGGGAACAGAAAGCTGTTGTGTAACTTTAGCACGTTTTTCAGCTCGCTTCATCACTACCTCAGATTGCTCCTTGGAGTGTGCTTCCATTGCCTTCATAACTTTCGTCTTTCGTTTTGCCAGGACTGGAGTAGAAGAACTTGGCAACGGCTGGCATAATATACGAGACATGACGTCTCCCATACCATTGCCATTGACAAGTTCTTCACTAGCATTAGATTCCTTAAGGATTGAATCAGTGCTATCTTTTTCTGATGCGTCACTTTCTGCTTCGCTTTTAACTGCCAATTCGATATCAGAATTGCCATCTGAACTTATGAAGTGATCATCTGTATCTGATTCGCCTGAGTGGGACGAGCCATTGATTTTTAGCGCCATTCTTTTAGTAGAAAGCCAAATGATAAGCAGTATAGTGGCCATTTGCCCCAAAAATAATTTTATCACGGATCAGAATTATATAACGGATCTTATGGACAGGTTTATATTTTAAAAAGCGGTCTAACAGCATAGTAGCCTCTGAAACTTACAAGTCTCCTAAAACCGCGTCATATATATTATTCTGTAAATCAATTACTCTTTTTTGTTGATGCTATAATGAAATAAAATGAGAATTTTGAGGCACTGTAACATCATTGATTCGTTATTAGGTTCAATTATTCTGACTCTCTTCTTAAAGAAAGACAAGTTTTTTGTACGTAGCTTTTTTGCAGTTTCTACAAATATTATTACTTTATCTTGGAATAAAAATCTTAAATTTTTTAACAATAATAAATATTTTGAATCATTTTTTAGAGGTCTGTTTTATCTATTCAAATACATGAGATGTTTAAGTGTTCACTATTTTTCAGGATTTTTGTTGTAGCTCAATTTATTACACTATATTATTGCAGGCTTCCCTCAAGAGCGAATTTCTGTCTCCAGTAGCATTCAAGAGATTTCTCGATGTGTTCATAATTGCCAATTTTTAATCTTGTATAAAATCCTTGTCAACAAATGATTTAACTTTTAATACCCTAGTTGCAATCATTTCTTTAATATTGATGTCAGCAATATTATGTTTCTATAGCAAAAATGTCTGTCTACTAGACTCTTGTCCTTATTTATTAAGAATATGATCAAAAAAATACTAGACAAGGCATATTGTTATTGAGAAGTTGATGCAAATAACTCGAAAGGGATGCATGTTTAACTGGCAGCAGGCCTGAAGTTTTCAAGCTTAAAACAAATTATCCTAGTAATTATACTGGAATTACCTTGAGATTATCTTGCAGTTGCGTTATACCATCATCAAGTTACCTTTAAAAGTTTTAGTAATTACCCTGATGTCAACTTCAAATTGATAGATACTTGCGCAATGCATTTATATGTATAGAGAGGGAAAGAGAGTGAAGATAAAGTAACCTATTGTAGGTTGCTCAATTAACGTGGTTGATATTCATTTAAAACTGTTTGAGTCACACCCATAAAAGAACAAACCCATTCACTGAAATACATGATATAGAGTGGTGCATACTGTTAGGACTTAAGCAGTTGTAGTAGCACGGGTTGGAATCAAGCAATGGTTCAAGATGCTCTAATATTAGGATAAGTGCATTGTTGTATATTTTGTAGTAATATTCATAATAAGTACTTCATTGAAAGTAGTAATAGTAGTAGTCCGGTGCCATGTATAATTCGACTTAATTTGTGTAGTTTATTTGCATTATGTTGTTTCCGCTTCAGTGGCGGAAACAACAACATAATAATACGTGTTTCCTGTTGATTTCTTTTTGTTTTCTGCTGTAGTTTATTCTGGTAACTCAGAATTTTGTCCTTGTTTGGGAAATAATTTTGTCTTGTTCGTTTAACCTTATTTCTTAGTCGTCCGTTCGACAACACGTTCCTGACACATACAAGCTTGATGTTTATGTTCACAAAATATAAGTATCCATACTTACAGTAAACAATGTAGCCAATAATTTCAGTGGAATTTGGAAAGATATGACACAGCTAACTAGATTTTTGAATAAATATTTATTAATTACATGAATGTCAAAATATTTCAAATACTTCTGCAACCTTCATATGTAAATTGCACTTATGTTTCTGCCTAGAAAACCCTAGAAAATGCATTGGGACTTTTTATTGTTGTTCAAGATCTGACATAGTTTATTTTTCTGACAGCTCAATTTCAATCATTAGTTATACTTGCTACTTAAACAAATTATTATGTATATTTATGGTACATATAAAATGTAGATTATTACATTTAGTTGAACCTCTTAAGTTAGACAACTTGTGTCTCTCAACACCTTAAGCTAAACTGCTCATAAGATGACAAACAGTTTTTCAGTTTATCTTTCATAGCAGAAACTTGCTGTACTGGACACTGGACACTAAATATTTTGGTTTTTTATTTTACCTAAAATTAACTTATAAATGGCTAGAATAGGTAGGAATAAATTTGAGTGCATATTTCTACAAAATTCAAAAGTTTCTTTTCTGTGAGCAGTGGTAATACCTCAAAACATTTTTTTCCGTAATCAAAATGATTTGTTGCCTTTTGAAATTACTTTTGTCTGCTGCATGTCTGGACTGGATTCCCTAACTTCATTACCGTGGGGCCACTAGGAATCAGCCCCACTATCGAAAGGGCCCAATATTATATTATTTGAAGAAAAATCATTTTACCAAAAGGTTCTTGCTGTTCATTGAAAGGCAAGATTATTGAATTATTGATTGATGGTGCAAGATTTTGGTCTTTTAACGGTGGTACAAATATGAAAAGTCTATCAGGACACTTCCTGAAATGAATAAAATTTATACCACAAACTGTGGCCCTACTAAAGATCTTAACGTGATAGCGTTACAGGTTACAATTAATTGTACCCACAAAATTATTGGTTTCGCCGAACCTTCAAGTTCAACAAATCTGATTTTTGATTTTATAATTTGCATTGCAGCAGCAATGGTTAAAAGTAATTTTTATTTCATCAGAGCATTTACGTGACAAAGTCTGCACTATGAATTGGATGACAAGTGGAAAAAAACGTCTGACAAAGCATCAAAAAGCTCGTGAACTACGATCGCAGCATTTTTCTGGACTTGGAGGCCAACCTAGTGCTATCTTTCGCCCAAAAGATCATTCTCGCCAGTCCGCAGACGTTACCCGTCTAAAATGCCGATGGGCATTTAATTCTAAAGTGGGCAGCAGACAGAGGATTAGTGTTGATAGTGACCAAAATAATATTTCAGTAGCCTCAGGAGGTCACGAAAACTTTGCCACTGAGCAGAAGTTGAATTCGGGCGTAACTTGTTCTCCGTTTTCTGGAGTACTGTCTATGTTTTCAGTTCACAATGAAGACTTAGCCGTTCCATCTGTGCGTCTTTTCAATGATGGAACTGAAGTACAAGCAAGTTCAGATTATGGTTTCGATGAGGCAACTAATCAAAAGTTTCTAAGTACCAGCGACCAAGATTTTCTTGCATCAGACTATGCAATGTCTGAAGTAGCACATTCTAAAAATTTTAACAAATATTTTGACGATGAAGACGTGACAAGAGGAAGTATCGAGGAAATTTCTCAAAATATTCCAATTGAAATCCGACAAGCGGTTGAAGGATTAAGTTTAAACAAAGTTCTAGAATATCTATATGCAATGCTTGCAATGACAAGCAAACAAGAACCTAGCCAAATTCAAGTGGAGGTGTGTGATTGTAATAAAAAATTAACGTGAACTACACTTGATGTTAGACTATCTCGTGCATGCATTTACTGAACTTCCGCATTTAGATTTACAACTAAGTTATTATTAATTTTTCACCTGCAGATAACTCATGTCATCCGGTCTTATGAAGCACTTCGACATGCTGGAGCCAATCCAGATGCAGTAGTAATGACTCCACAGAATACTCAAGAAAATGGAAAATTTTTTGTTGATAGAGTATTTTCCAAGACAAATTCTAGCTCGGATTCTCTCAGAAGTCCTGAAAACTTGAGTTGCCTACATCAGCAGCAACCTCATAAAGAATTTACCAAAGAAGAAAAAGAACTGCAGAGTGAGCTAGAAATTTTAAATACAGTTTCATGCTGGAAACTCTTTGATGGTGAATTTAAAGCTATATCTGAGGCCATATGTCATAAAACACCTTTAGAAACGAAGCAAGTAATTTCAAGAAATATGTCCCCAGGGATTTCTTCGCCATCTCAAGTAATATCAATGAAAAACATATTCAATGCTGGTAAAGAAAAAATAGCTTCCTGTCCAAGGCGTATTGTATTTGAAACATGCATTGAGGATAATTTATCAGCTCAAAATTCCAACGATGACAGCAAAACGTTATCTACTGAAAAATCATTTAGATTGGCTCTAGAACAAAATAATGCATTGGATAAAAAGCCATGTAAATCTAATGAAAGTGCTATTTTGAGAGCAAAAAGAGCTAAAAATTCTGCAAGTGATGGTCACATGGAGAGTCGAAGAGGAAATGTAGAAGAAGCAATAAAAGTGAATGCCTTGAAGGAAGATACAACTTTAAATTCCAAAAAGAAAGAAGTCGCTGTATCTACTGAGGAAAAAGTGCCTGCATGGATTATTACACACCATGGAAGGATAATTGCTCAAGAAAGTGGTACAGTTGAGGAAAACAAATGCAGCTGCTGCAACAAGGCATCGCAGAAAGATTTAGTTGCCGATTCGCTTAGTACGGCTTTATGGTTTACAACTATTAATGCGTGTCTCATAGAAGGTAGTCCATGAATATGAATTTCGAGAGGATACAGAGACTTTGACTACATTTTGAAAGATTATTGCTTTCACACATGAATGTATATTTATATTATTTTGTTCTTGACAAATCCATTTTTGAATCAATTGTATTAAAAAGTAATTGTTTTAAATATGATGCCCTAATAAAAAAGAAAGCAAAAAATTATTTTCAACTCATATAAGTTATAGCATGTTTACAAGTTTACAAGATTATATTTATATTTTTAATGTAGAATATGTTTTCCATTACCGAGACTGAAGTCAATTTTATTCATTTAAATAACGACTTTGAGTAACAAGAGCAATAGATATCAGCATCCAGCTATCATTTAATCCTCTATAATGAGAATTCCCCAAAAAGAGTATGGGTATTTTGCTTATTTCCTTGTGCAGGCACCGTTCCAATACTTTCTTGAGCCAATGCATATCCTGTATTTTCTCCTTGCATATGATACATGTTATTGCCCTGCTGCATGCTGAATCCCCCCCCAATACTATTGCGTCTTAAATCCGGAGACTGAGAGAGTAATGAAAATGTCGTCGGCATACTTGAATTTGAATGCGTTGAATTTCGATGAAATTCCATGGTGTCTTGAGAAGTCATGTTCATAGTCTGTTGATTCGTGATGACATGTTGCTGTGGTATCATATTCATATGCATTCCAGTGCATTGATAATTGAGAGGTTTGCCTGTCACATTAGCATGAGGTCCAGGATTCATACCAGCAAAGCCATTCATCATTGGTTGACCCGTATGCGTACCATTACTATTGAACATCTGCAATATTGAGTTTGTTTTTTCTCGAGCAATTGCGTCGGCATTGCTTGTATTAAGTACTGCCGTTTCAATACCAACTAAACCTTGTACTGGGAGGGTAGCAGCCTCTTGGAAGTCACCAAAGAAGTTCATTTCACTCTGTCCTGTGTGAGCACCTTGGAAATCACCGAAAAAAGAGTCATTCATCTTATTTATAACCGATTTCGGCTCTTTCTCAGCTTCAAAACTCAGTAAATCAACAGGAGGATGTATTACTTTAATAGGAGAATTAATTTTTTTCGGTTTCGTAACTGTCTTGGATATTGCATTTTCGGGCACAGGTTTTTCTAGTTTAGGAAGAGTATTTTTTTTTGGTATAGAAGCACCAGGTTCAGATTCATGAGGGGAGCCTCGGGAAATAAATTTTTTGTGTTCATATTTGTCTCGAATCCATCTTTCCATTTCCCTCACACTAGAATGCTCTGTAGGTGCTCGAGTACCTGCAGGGACACTGGCCAAATAGTAAGCCTGAAATAAAAAAAGGAAAGATTTATGCATATAAATGCAAGAAAAATGATTGAGTACTTTGAGGTACTGAGAAACTTAATGACGTTATATCTACAAGACTAGTTCATAAAATCATAATGTTTCTAGTATCTAACTGACGATGCATTGCATAGTAAAAAATTGAGTTAGATTCGCATCGTAAAATTAAAGTTTATAAGAATATTATATTAAGTACCATTAAAATTCAAATTAAATTGGTCAAAATATATATGTACATGATGAAAAATGAATAGTGTCAAGGGCTGGTAATGCATTTCATGCTTTTAATGAATAAAAAGTAAAATATGGTTATGGAAATCGGACTCTACGTTTGTCACAATAATTCAAATGGTTTTAAAGATAAGACGAAACTAGAATAAGATGAAAAAGCTAGACTTCATTGGGTACTTTTTTTGAATTCGAGAAAATACTCTGGATATTTAGCCATCGAATTACGAAAAATACAATGACTACTAACTTCACATTTTAGAAGAAATACCTTTGCACGGGCATTTCCAATTCGTTCCATTTTATCTATTTGCTCAGTTTTCCATGAATCTAAATTCACCGAACGAACGAAGCTAATGTGCACACCGAGGTTGCGATGTATTCCGCTGCATGATAGACAAATGAAAACGCCAAGGTTAGCACTGGCCCATCTAGGCTCTCTACATCCGCAGTCGGCACAAAATCTGTTATCTTCTTGTTTAACAAGAGCCTGCAGTCGTTTAGTATCTTGTGGCGAAGTCATAGAAAACACTCACAACCACACCTCGATAAACCTTCGTATATGAAAAATTAAAAGTCGATGGTAGTTCAAAGGCGACTGAAGCAAATCATGGACTATATGAGATTCACTAAAACTTCAGAAAAGATAAAACTTTAATGCACGTTACAATGAAAGAAGTGAAAGACTGAAACGGATCTCTGCAAGCCTTGTGTTCAACTTACTTCTGCATATAGCCTCAAAACGACATGTTTTAATTCACTTACGCTACGGACTTAAAATCAATCAAACTTCACTTGGAATATAAAAAAAATCGAGCCGATTTTAAAAAAAATTTGTTAAAAGAGTTTCTGCAGAACTAAATAAGGAATGTACATTCTTGAAATCGTTCAACAGCCAGATGTTCGGGTTAAGGAGGTGTTCAACTTAGAGTTTTCACTACTTTTTTTGTAAGACCCAAATGCTTGAGTAAAGAGTGTCTGATTCGTGAATGTTCCATGAGTCGTGGTAAGTTCGCTTTTCCTCCTTCTCAACAAGCACAAAAATTTTGCTTTCTAAATATTTTATCTCGATAATCAAATAAAATATAATAAATCATGGTGGGTGTAATGCCTTCGGAGGTGCTTTGTGCAAGTGATAATTGCAATCTCGGATGGGCTGAAGTTCTCACGCACATGAGCCCTTTTGGATGGGCATCCATGGGTATTGCTTTTGCACTAGGCTTATCTATTGTAGGTGCAGCATGGGGAATTTTCGTCACCGGATCTAGTATTATGGGTGCAGCCATCAAGGCACCGAGAATTCGTAGTAAAAATTTGGTGAGTGTTATCTTCTGCGAAGCGACTGCTATTTACGGAGTCATCATGGCTATCATATTATTGAACAAAATGAGCGATCCTCCTGCACCGGAAAACGTACTAACTTATGAATGGACCACTGCA
Source organism: Vaucheria bursata (assembly GCA_032358265.1). Taxonomy (NCBI): domain Eukaryota; class Xanthophyceae; order Vaucheriales; family Vaucheriaceae; genus Vaucheria; species Vaucheria bursata. The sequence continues at coordinate 10,485 of JAULBW010008942.1, forward strand.
TACTTCGCTGGATATGCACTGTTTACTGCTGGATTAGGAGTCGGAATGACTAACTTGGCCAGCGGTGTAAGTGTTGGAATCGCTGGAAGTAGTTGTGCTTTAGCTGATGCTCAGAATGGTTCCTTATTTGTAAAAATTCTTATTGTGGAAATTTTTGCCAGTGCTCTTGGGATTTTTGGTATCATTGTGGGTATTATCCAGTCTAATTCGGCCGCTTTTCCGAATGTATAATTAAATCATGCGACTTACATGAATTTAAGGTCCAGTTGTCGATGGCAAGCGTGAGTGTTGTGTTTTTGAAATAATTTTTTCATTTAGTTTTTTTTTCATGCATTTATGTATAATACTGCTGAATTGCAAAACATTTTTATGCTACGATATTGTAATAAATATCATTAACTGTGTGTTCGATATTTTTTGTAAGCTCCATGTATATGCATAATAAAAAAATATAATTCGATTGAACAAAATACCATAATGATCTTCTAGAGTTTTCAGATTTTAGCACACTCATATCTAATGGTTTGCGTGAAACAATCAGATATTAGTTGATAGGAACCATATATCATTATAATGTGACTGGGAGAATGAATAGAAAATTTACAATACCTTTCGGCAGTACAGATGTACTTTCAGAATATGTATGTATGGTAACTAGCATTGGATATTCGAAAGGTTTAAGGAGTCATGAAAATGCAGTCGAGTACTAATCTAAACTTATTGTTGTTGATTTCAGATTGAAAAAAGATTGATTTCACATCTCAAAAAGAATGCTAAACTTTGATTCACACGTTCGCATCAGCAAATTACTATTTATTCTATTTAGTGTGATTATTTCTGAAATTGTTGAAGGTATTTTTGAGTTGTCGCATTGGGAGAGAGATGGCTTTTTGGTTGCATTATATACTAGTTTGTAAAAGTTAAAATTTGAAAAATACTTTATGAAAATTAAGAATTTTTCATATTGGACAAGTCAATTTTTTTATACAATTCTATATGATGGCTGACTTAAGAAGCTAATATTGTATTTGACAAACCGTATACCTAGAATAAATATTATAAGCAGTGATATAGCTAGCTATTCCTTTGTTTCTTCTCATTTCATTCAAGTCTGTCGATTTGAAGCACTTTTTTCTTCTGCTTTTTCTTGACACTGGTGTTGACACTATCATTTCACGTCGAAAGAAATTTGTATGTAGAGGAAAAATATGTATGGTGCTTTGTATAAGTGCAAAGAAATGCTTCCACAACTTGCAGGATAATGATTTGTACAAATTCTGAGCCTGATTGTGGGAAATAGCTAGACAATGTAAAATATAACCAGCCTAAAAAATGCTATGGAAAAGCAACAATGCGGAAATGACCTAATTCGTAAAAATCAGTAAAATTTTAGCTCTATTTTCTGAGTTGCTTCAGGATTGAATAAAAGCTAAATGGATTCAAAATATGAGATCTAGATTTATATTCATGCCTATGTCACACCAAGCATAAATTATCTGTCAATGTACTATCAAACAATGATTACAAAAATGCAACTACCGATAATTCTAAAACCTACCTACTGAAGGATGTAACCAAATGGTCATAAGGCAATAGCAAAAGTCTTTAGTTTCATTTAACACTGATGCAGTAGACAAAATAAATCCACAACACTTCAAATTTTTTCTGCTTGACCAATAGCACTTAAGTCGATGTGGCATCACTAAAAAGTTGAATTGATATTTTTTTGTCAAAGCTTCCATCTAAATTATTCTTGCAGTCTAAAAGTTGAGCCTCAGTAGGAATTATTGTTCTGAAGGTTGAAGGAAATTGACTATTTGTGAAAGATTAAAATAATTAGAGGAAAATTTAAGTTACATAAAAATTTTCTGGGTTTTAATGAATAATATTTTTATGGACTCGAAGTGATGGCAATATTGAATCAGGACATATACAAGTGTCAGGATATTTGCCGGTCCTGCTATCTCTTTAAATTGCTATGGCATAACTGCTCTACTATGTTAATCAATGTTCGTCTATGTTCACCTATATTTCGCCCACACTTTCTCTCACCTTTCGCCTCTTTTACCTATTTGCGCCTTTTATCCTAATTGCGCCTTTAACGCCAAATCCTTTATATCTACACCTTTGTCACAATCCTTTATGGACTCATTTGTTCTATACCTCTACAATTTGCCGTCATATTTCTTATGGTTCTGTGGAAACTTCACTCATTTTCCGCCTACGCATGTCCTGTGTCATAATACCTCTTCAACTTACTGGATATTATTCTATTCCGCTCTATCTCCTGTCATAATACTTTAATCTCCGCCTTCAACTATTTGGATATTATTCCAGGATAGTCATAAATCTTGTAATCTCGCTTTCTTCGGCTTCAATATCAATTACTCCGCTTTACTCCACTTTATTTCCGTCAAAGATAATTTCTCAGACTTAAATTATTCTGGAATTGTCACGAGCTTACCTATGGATATTAATATGCTTATTTATGGAGTAAAAGATGCAGCAAGATTCACCGGAGAGACAGTTTTAGGGGAACTTCAAGGGGGTATACCGCAGGAGCTAGCGGGGACATGTTCATTTGTTCAGTCTTGTGTTTATGTTCACTCTTCTAAGTTTAATAAAACTTTTATATATTTATTAAATCTTTTCTTTGCTTTTTGCTGTTTGCCTGCCCTCTGCCGTACATTGGACTTTACCCACTTTAGGTACCTCTTAATATATTATATTATTATATTGTCTCCTTCATCCTTCCAACAACAAGTCTTACCTATATCTTTGACGGTATGATCCCTTGGCTGGGCTTGGCAATTGTAAACATTCTTGATTTTTTCATTGATAGAAAAAGGCTGCATTGTTGTCCAGGCTGGTGTTAGGAATTAACTCTCTTAGGGGATAATTCTATTTTTATAGCTGCAGTGAGTTTTCATTAAAGTATTTATGACATTCCAAGCAAATTGGCCACACAGGTGCTTGTAGGATTATATATTTTGTTGCGCTGATAAAGTTAGCTCACTTCTGCCAACATAATTAGTACATAACTATACATATTTCTATCACAGTTTCTTGTGCTTTGTTGTATTTCACATATTGTTAGGACCAAACAAAGAGCAAGAGTAAAATGCAATTTGGCATATTTTATTACTTGCTAGAGCTTCTGTGTTGA